>ML395403.1:44419-72237 GCA_005239525.1 Nicotiana knightiana | reverse complement strand
TTAATATTTACAGCAAAATAGTATAGAATTTGGGTGTGGTCAAAAATTAGTTGTTCACAATATGTACCTGCACAAAAATGTGCAGCAAGTGTAGTATGAGTACGTAAATTAACGTGTACCCAGTAAGTATCTAGCCTAACCCTGGAGGAGTAGTGACGAGGGGTCGACATCGACACTCGCTGGTGGTCCAATAACATCAGGTACAGTAAAGAGGTAGGTAAGTATGAGGCAGAATAAATAAATGAATAAACAAGTATAAATCATGTAGTAAAAATCCCCCTATTTACAAGGAACTCAAGCTCTTCATTAGAAATTCCCTCCTTAATCGGAGCACGTATATATATATATATATATATATATATTAGCGGATCTCATCAAGTAGATTACCATAAATTCAATCCGGAAAAACTCACAGATACACTGGTTTCTTGCCAAATTCTACGCACGATTTCATGAGGATATGATATAGGAAATGTCGAGGAGTACGACCTGATCCAACATAATAATTAAATTGTACACTGCCGAGGGTCGAACGGCACAAACCATAGATGCATCTATTAACCTGCCGAGGAGAACGGCCCGCTCCTATGAGAGTGTGCTACATAAATATTGCCGAGGCGAACGGCCCGATACCATAAGAATGAAATACATAATCATGCTGAGGCAATCGGCCCGATCCCATTAGAATAAGAAGCTTTGACGGGTCCTTGACCTCACACACGAATAAACGTGTGAGTTGTAGTTTCTTTAATAAAAATCCTTTCAATGAAACATATATATCACAGAGACATGATATAGGAGGAGAAAGATTATCTGGTGACTAATCATGAACCCGTGAAGTCTCTACAATAGCAAGTCTAGTCTCAAATAGAAATGTAAAACAGAGGAATTTATTATGCGAGAGACTGCTCAAATAGTACAGTTATAGCATGATGTGAACCTAAGTCTACCCCGACAATAACATGAATGTAGCTACGTATGTGATCTCGTCACCTCGCGCGTACATAGCCCCCACAACAAGTAGAACACATCAAATATATCACCTAGGGGTAATTTTCCCCTCACAGAGTTAGACAGAAGACTTACCTTGTCTCAAAGCTTACTTTCAGCTCTAAAAGTGTGCTTTACATTCTCAACTTGGTGCCAGATGACCTGAAGCTAGTTAAATATTATATAAAATAGTCAAGACATGCTCAAGAGTTCACATCCTAACTATTAAAGTGAACCACCAAGCCATTTTGAAGAATTCCTAAAATTCATCCCCGGGCCCACGTGCCCAGATTTCGGAAATTTTTGAAGCTAAACTCTACCCATATCATCATGAACTCAAATATATGATTTGTTCTCAATTCCATGCGCAGATTCGTGATCAAAATCGAAAAATATAGATTTCTAGATTTTTCTCCAAAATCTCAAGTTTCTACAAATTTTCATGTCTAAATCCATATATAAACCTTGTATTTAACTCACAACTAGTAGAAATCACTTACCTCTTATTGATTATGGAACCCCTCTCAAGAATGCTCCCAAAAATCGCCTAAGTCCAAATGAGAAATGAGGGAAATGAGCTAAGTCTCGGAATAAAAAGACCTTGCTCCAGTCGCAAACGTCGCATTTGCGATATTTGGCTCGCAATTGTGATGGTCGCATTTGCAACAAAGGCATCGCAAATGCGAAGCAAAGCCATCTCTGCCAAGGTCTCATTTGCGACCAAGTTCTTCGCAAATGCCAAGGGGACAGCATCACAAAAGCGACCAATCGTTCGCTAATGCGAACTCCTCAGAAACTCCCCACCCTCGCAAATGCGAACCCCACCTCGCAAATGCGAGTTCGCAAATGCGATCCATAACCTCGCATTTATGAGACCTGCAATCCAGACCCAAAACCAGCAGAACCAGCACAGCTTTTTCATCCAAAAATTGATCTGAAACATACCCCAAGCCCCCAAGACCCTGTCCAATCACACAACTCAGTCCCATAACATAACACAAACTTGATTGAGACCTCAAATAACATCAAACAACGTCTAATTCATGAATCGAACCCTAATTCAAGCTTCATGAACTTTAAAACTTCTATATTCGATATCGAAACCTATCAAATCACGTCTGATTGACCTCAAATTTTGCACACAAGTCACATTCGACATTACGGACCAAGTCCAACTTTCGGAATTGAAATCCGACCCCAATATCGAAAAGTCCACTCTCGGTCAAACTTCTCAAAAGCCTTCAAATTTCTAACTTCCGCCACATGACCCCGAAATGACCTACATACCTCCAAATCCACTTCCGGACGCGCTCCCAATACCAGAAGCGCCATGCGGAGCAATTCCCAGACTCAGAATCCCAAATGGACATCGATAACAATGAAATGTACCTCAACCCAAATTTAAGAAATTCTTCCAAAATGCCAACTTCCACAATAGGCGTCGAAACACTCCTGGGTCATCTGAAACCCGATCCGTACATACGCCCAAGTGCAAAATCATCATATGAACCTGTTGGAACCATCAAATCCCGATTCCAAGGTCGTTTACTCAAAAATCACATTTTAGTCAATTCCTCCAACTTAAGGTTTCCGAAATCAAAATTCTCTTTCCGAATCAACTTCGAACTTTCCGAAATTCAATTTCGACAGCACGTAAAAGTCATAATACCTGAAGTGAAGATGCTCAAGGCCTCAAACCGCCGAACGACGCCCTAGATCTCAAAACGACTGGTCGGGTCATTACACATAAAGGTGAAGACTTAAAAAGAAGTGGAATGAAGAGATAAGGTCGGAAAGATCAAATCATATATTGAAGAAAATGGAAAAGAAGCCTTTATTAATGTCACGACCCCAAATCCTAACAGGCCGTGATGGCGCCTATCGTGGAACTAGGCTAGCCAACCATCACCTTACTACGCAATTACTCTTACTTTAACATTTCACAATATAGCAAATAACAGGAATCATAACAAAGAATTTAATTATATAAGTCTAGCGCCCCCAATAATGAACTAACGACTCTAAACAACCTCCCCGAACTGGAGTCAGTAGTCATGAGTATCTAACAGAAAATAAAACTAACTCTGCTAAATATAATATATCTCAGAATCCAAAACTATGACTAAGTAGAAGGGGAAGTGGAGAAGCTGTGGACGCTGGCAGCTACCTCGAATCCCGTGTACTGCTACTATCAACTGAATAGCTATTGCTACGATCTAGTACTTGGATCTGTGCACAGGGCACAGGGAGTAATGATGAGTATGCCACTCAGTAGTAATGAAAAGAAATTACAGTCTGAGAATATAAAGCACACAAGACGGATACACAATTTCACAAAACCAGTAAACACCAAGTAAGATTCAGCAAATACATAAGTTTCAAATCAGTTTCAAAATCCTATAAAAACAAGTATAATATCAATATATTTCAGTGAAATCCTCAGAAAAACTCAGTTTGAAAAACGAAGTAAATCATAGTTCGAAAACTTTAGTAAAATCATCATAAATCTGCCTCTCGGGCTAAATCATTTCTTGTAACCATTGCCCATCAGGCATCCTCACCATCACTCTGTAACATTAGCCCATCAGGCATCCTCACAGTCACTCTATAACATTAGCCCATTAGGCATCCTCACAGTCACTCTGTAACATTAGCTCATCACACTCAATCGGTATCGGCGCTCACTGGGGTGTGTACAGACTCTGGAGGGGCTCCTACAACCCAAGCGCAATATATATCAAGCCGCCTCACGGCATAAATCACTCACGGCATAGGCCCGCAGCCTCACTCAGTCAGACATTCTCAATTTGCCCATCAGGCCATAAATGTACCGGGTTCTCGACCCAAAATCATGTTTCATTTTCCAAAAAATAGTATAAAAATACTCTGAGTGTCAAAATAATTTATCAGGAAAAGACTGAGTGTAAAATCATGACAAATCAGTGAGAAAATTATAGTAACACAGCCCCCAAGGGGTAAATAAGTCGGCACTAGGCCCTAAATATGGCTTACAGCCCAAATCATATCATAATAAAATAATACTAATTAAGCATAAGCTTCGAAATAGGTTTCGCAACTCAATAGTCACCTAAATAAGGAATATATTTCCAAAGTTTCAATCTTTCCAATTCAAAACCCGTGAAAGGGTGCATAGTCCGGGGTTTCATACCCTCACGACAGGATTTCAAGACATTACGTACCTCAAAACTAGCCCGGATGCTATTCCGCAACACGTTTGCCTCTCGTATCAAATTTCAAAGGCTCCAAATCTACCAAGTTCAGATTTTTCTCATCAATATATGCTTAAGGAACAATTTCCAATTGAAAAATATCGAAATTAACCCAAAAATCCGAAACTGGTCAAAACCCGACCCCCTGGCACGCATCCCGAAACTCATAATTTTTTACAGAAAAGTGTTCTTCATCTTCCCATGATTCCGTACATATAAAGAACACTAAAATCGGAGTTCGTTTGACCCCTCAAAGTGACCCCTAAAGGTCTCTTATTCTCAAGCCCCAAAATCTCAATTTTCTACTGTTTTTCATGAATTAAACGCTGAGATTATGATCTATAATCACCCATAAACGAGTTTTAATAATCAAATTACTTACCTCTAAGCAACCCACTGATTTTTTCAAAATTCGTCCAAAAAGCTCTCTTCCGCCCAAAATGGTGTAAAGTTAGTTTAGGTTGCGGAAGGGCTTTTAATTAACTGCCCAGGTAATTGTTCTCCGCGATCGCGGTCAAAATCACGCGATCACATAGAGTATCTCACCTTGACCTACGCGATCGCAGCTCAAGACACGCGACCGCATAGTGTATCTCTCCAACCGACCCCACGCGCCCAAAAACTCCCCTACGCGATCGCACCCTTTCACACGCGATCACACTGACCTCACTCCTCCTTCTCCGCGATCGCAGACTAACCCTCGCGATCGCACATAACAAATTGTGCTAGCCCAAACTTAACTCTCCGCGATCGTGCTACTTCACCCACGATTGCAGTGAAGAGATTACTATTGTGCAAAAACCAGAAAACCAGTTATGTGTTCAAGCCTAAATAAGTCTGTTAATCACCCGAAATCAATCCAGAGCCCCTCGGGACCCCAACCAAGTATACTAATATGTCACGTATGATCATTCAAACATATTTGCACTCTCAAAACATCAAAAGTAACATCAAAACACCAACTTTATATCGGATTCAAGCCTAAGAACTTTGAAAATTCTAAATTCCACTAATGATGCCGAAACTATCCAAATCAACTCCGTTTGACCTGAAATTTTGCAGACAAGTCAAAAATGACATTACGAACATGTTCCAACTGTCGAAATTCCATTCCGACCCCGATAGCCTATTTTCCACTGCCGACCGGGAATCACCAAAAACTAACTTTTGCCAATTCAAGCCTAATTCTACACCGGACCTCATAAAATTATTCCGGACACACTTCTAAGTCTCAAATCACCTAACGAAGCTATTCGAGTTAATAAATTCACATTCCAGAGTCGTTTACCCATAAGTCAACTCTTAGTTGACTTTTACTCATTTTAAGGCTATTCTTAATGACTAAGTGATTGAATTCTCATTTTACCATTCTGATTTCAATCCTATCAACTCTAACACATTAATAATGGAACAACCAACCTATGACAGGTCAAATGCAGTAATTATAATGCAGGTTCTACGCAACGACGAACCGGATCATAACAATTAAGGTTATGTGGCGATGGCGCCTAGTAAAGTACCCTGCAAGGCTAAGAAGAAGAATTTTTGAAAGTGTTTTAAGTTCATCTTAGAGTCCGCAGCTCTATATATATAGTAGAAACTAAGCTTGCAAACCGTGTGTGAAAAAATTTGCAAGTCACTCTCAAATAAATCATTCTCTCTTATCACTCTCATGTTTTCTGTACTTTCCTTTGTATCCTCAGTCCTATGTTCATAAGTAACTTGTAAGAAGTGTGTCGTTGTCGGAAGTTGAGAAGCTTTGTAAAGACTCTTCGAGTTTCCCGAAAGAGAAACCTCTCTCTCTGTTATTAACTATGTAAGTTTATGTTCTTGTTGAATTTAAACGTATGTTTTGTTTTAAGTTCAAGATTTCCCTATTCATGTTATCCTGTAAATTTCTGTTTATGTATTTGTACATTTGTTTAAATTCCTGTCACTCTAAGTATATGATTAGCTTTTCAATTTCTTAGTAAGTACCAGGGGCGGATCTATGTATATAATTGAGGGTGGCACGTCACTCGGTCACTCGGATAAAATTTTATATGCACACTAGTATTTTCCACAAAAACACGTACATAAGAAACAAATGGCACCCGTACTCACAAAATGACTGAAGGTGCCATGGTTTAATTATTGAACTACCATACGCAGCATCCAGGATTGAGACTCCTTGGACGTTTTAGTTTATTCCTTTTCCTTTTCCTTTTCCTTTTCTTTTTTTTTTATGCTCCTTTTGTATATTTCTCTTATTTTGTTCATCTTTGTTTATCACTTTTTTTGTACACTAACAGTTTTATTATTTATTTACATTGTATATTTACTTCCTTTATTATTTTCTGGATCTTCAAATTTTATTTAGATGTAAAATCATTTTTTTTGTTTTTATCCATCTAATATTATTTTATTAATTACATAAAAAAATTATAGTGATGCATCAGACATAATATAATATTAATCAGCTACATGTAGTTAAAGGGACGTATCATATTCGTTTATGCATAAAAAAAAATTAAATTGAATTGAATAAATTCAAAACGGATCGAATCGAACCGAATTAAAATCGACTGAATGTTTACTCTAATTCAATTTTCTTCACCAGTGATCGGTTTGCGTTAAAATAGTGGCACCCGTAGCCACTAAATTCTGGATCCGCCTCTGATAAGCACGATGAATTAACCAGTAAATTTTTAGAAAAAATTTCAGTCGTAATCGAAAACCGTTAAATTACTGGAAAAATATCCGATTGTGACCAGGGTTGGGTTAATGAAGCAAGTGCTAAGAGTTAGATTGAAAGGAAGAAGTGAAAGGAGCGAGTAAATTTAAAAAAAATAAAGAGGGAAAAGATCTTGAATCATAGAACAAGATATCGTTTAATTTTGCTAAATATGAACCACAAAGTTAAGAATATGAAGGAGAGTGGAAATATTGAGTAGGATTTTACAATATAAATTCACTATTTACCGATAATATATGCCAATTAATCTCTCGAACAACAATACAGAAATATTTGCTCAAAATTTGGATATAAATCTAGAAGAATTTAAATATTTTATTCAATAATAGATTTAGCAGTACATTTTATTTACTTAGAACAAAATAGAAACAATTATTTTGATTTACATAGAAAACAACTTTATTTAATAAGATTATTATTATCTTACCATTTAAGATATATATATAGAGAGAATTTTTTTTGACTCTTTAATTACTAATAGTGCTATATAAAATGGGGATAGAAAGAGAAATTTGTAACGACTTTGACAACTTCTAGGATCTGATAAAAGAACTCATTGTGATCTGGTGAAAACACATTTTTTGTTTCTTGAAACTTTTTTTTTTATATCATATGTTGCATTATATAAACTACTAAATGGCAAAACTATAGCATTGGTCACTGTAATGTCCATTAAAGGACTAACCTTTCATAATCCATTTTAACAATTTACACTAAATGATCATATAAACCTTAATCCTTGTTATTATACTATGTGTTATTTTTACCGGTAGTATTGATAATATTCTACATGATGTGTCATTTATTTTTATTGTTCTATTACCTTGCTATTGTTTGTTCATTACTTGCTTTTTATTATTCTTGAGTCAATGGTCTATCGAAATAATCTTTTTACCTTCATAAATTACAATTTTACTGAATTTGTTATTATTGTTAACCATATAAATCTTTAAAGGATTATTAGTTAATACTATAAGAATTCATAGCGTCGTGCTTTAAATCCTGTCAATGACAGTTTTGATGAAAAGAGTCTACAAAAAGATTCAATAAGCTATAATTTCAACTCACCTCTTTTCCCACCCTAGAAAAAAAAAACAGAAAAAGAATCCCTTTCTTGGATAAACATCGTACAATGGTTTCTTTTTTATATAAAAAAAGTTTGGGTCAAGAATATTTTGTTTTGTGTTAATCCCCAAGACACGTGGAGATGGGTCCCAGTAGT
The DNA here is from genome assembly GCA_005239525.1 of Nicotiana knightiana. Lineage (NCBI taxonomy): Eukaryota > Viridiplantae > Streptophyta > Magnoliopsida > Solanales > Solanaceae > Nicotiana > Nicotiana knightiana. Next base: position 64,061 of record ML395403.1, on the reverse strand, counting down.
TTCCTTCTATAAGTGGGGAACTACATTGTCTGCTGACACAAAAACGTTACTCAACAGAATACTACAGAAAACAACACAATTTGTAAACAAATTGTTTGATGAAAGATGTCATCAATGATCAGATTCCCTTCTTCAATGTTTTCTCTCTATTCATCTTCTTCCTTTAAGTCATCACTCTTCCCTTCTAATTCTTCTGTTTTCCGTTTTGAGAATTCCAAGAACTCCTTTTCTTTTTTTAACTCTAAATTTCACATGGAAAATCGGAGTTTCTCAGTGCTATCTGCTTCTAAAACCCAACATGGAGCTGCAGCTAAAGATTCTTCTTTTCAGGTAATCATTTCCCTATATATCCCTTGTGTTGTTTTTAATCATTGATTCGCTGTTATTAATTTTAGTATACTTCCCATTACTATGTGGGGATATTTATGAACTGTTCGTTCAATTGTGTGTTTCGTACAGACAAAAAAGAAATAAAAATTGTGGTGTACTTTGTTTGGATAGTTTGATCTGTTATTATCTATTAAAAAAGAACAAGTATTTAATTCATTCTAGGTATGTAACGGCGCCGGTATGTGGACACACTACCCTCCTCCGGACCTCATTTGTGGGATTACACTGGTTTTATTGTTGTTGCACACGTCGCTTGAGATAAAAGTAAAATTTAGAAACATGATCAATGAGGACCCATTATAGCCAGATCCAACTTGTTTGGGACTGAGGTAGTAGTTGTTGTTGTTTGTATGTAACACTCTGCTCTTGCACAGAGGCAGCGCCACGATTTGAAGCTTTTGGGATTCTAGTCATTTCAAGTTATTGGGTTCTTAATTAATAATTTGTACATAATCAGTGGGTTTTTAAGATGAATACAAAGTTAAAATTAAAGTTATTGGGTTCAGCCGAACACGTAACGCGTATTCTAGCTCCACCCCTGCTCTCGCATACAGACCTAATTTCCTACTTTTTGGAAAAAGATTTTAGAAGTACTTTTACTGGTGAGTGGGAGCAAGACTTGAATCTATGTTTGCTAGTATAATACTAGTGTTTCGGATTACAGATACCACTTTATATAAAAGCTTATGCTATATGTATTTATTTGTTTGTTTATTTAAGTTTGCAACACTATAATGCAAATTTAGTTTTTCTTTGTGGTATTGGTTGACTAAAATTCTTGGACTTACTCTTCAAATGAGTATTCAGGGAAGTGAATCATTCTTTAGGAGTGTATTGGCGAGCATGGAAGCGGTATATCTGAATAAAAATCCCACTGCTAAGGCCATTTTGGAGCTAGTTCGTTCTGCTGATGGTGATCGAATTTGCTATGATCACTTTGCATTTAGGACATTTGGGGTATAGTAATTCTTCTTCAATTTTGGGACTCGAAATGTGGTTCTGAGAAATGTTTATGTAGCATAATAATCACTACAGATTCTTTATTTATTTACTGGTGCTGATCGCTGCAGGCTAATGGCCATGGTATAGATTCTATGGCTAAGTTCTTCTTGGATTTTGGTTATGAACAACGAGAAGAGTTGAGATTCCCTGCTAAGAAGTTGAAAGCTTTCTGGTTTTCTCCTCCTAATGTTCCAACTTCCAATCGTGGCAGTGGGGTTGATGGGCCATTACCAAGAATATTTATATCGGAACTTCTTGTTGATCAGCTGAGTCCAGAAGCTCAGGTTTTTCATCAGCTTGTTGCTTTACATAATTTTTTGTATGCTTAACAGAAGAAAATTTTGGTCTTATCAATGAATTTCACATTTCAAAAGTTTGGTGCTTTTACTTTATGACATTGCCCACAAATTTTTGCCTCTTTTGCTTCTCTAGTGTCAACTTAATTGAATGTTGCACTTGAATCAGATATTAGATTAAACTAAAATTAAGGGAGTATATTTTGAAATGTTTTGTAGTTGCACTGATTTTAGTAGTTCTGATCTCTTTGAAAGACACCTTGATGATAGCTTTTTCAGCGGAGGTATTGTTTTCACTAGGTAGCTCCCTTGTTTTAGCTGTTGTGAATATGTTCTCAACATCAAAGATATCACATAGAGCGAGAACTTTCATGTTTATTGTTTCTAATCCCTACTTTTCTGTAGTGCTTCACTTCTAAATAATCTCATGGCTGGTCAAATTTCGAAGTACATGATTCTTCTTCTTTGCTTGCAGCATATAATTAATAAGTACACTGACATCTCTGGCAGTGGAAAAGAGTATGCAGCACTTGCGAGTGCATTTGGGATTTTGACATGGGAAAGACCCTCATACTCTGAATTTCAACAACTGGCTAGGTATTGTTCACTTCCCACCACATTTTATTTTCATATTGAGTTCTATATCTCCGATGCTAGCTTATAGATTAAATTGAATAATGACATTTCAATAGATTGTAGCTTACTGGTGTATTTAAAGGGCGTTAACAATATTATACATCTCTAGCAGAATTAGTACCTCTTTACTCTTTTACAACTAACTGAACTATTAGGATGTTAATTTTCACAAGCAGCATTGTCAAATTAATTCTTTTGGCTGTGGTGATTGTTGAATTACCAGGGAGAGCGAGTATGCTGCCTGGACCCTTGTCAATGGATATGCATTGAATCATGTTACCATATCTACCCATCGGTTGACATCAAATCTGAGAAGCATCGGAAATCTAAATCAATTCATCGAGAAAAATGGTTTCAATTTGAACTCTGAAGGAGGTGTTCTAAAGGGTTAGTACAAAGTAACTTTGATATAAACCTGCAATTAGTAATATTGCCTGCTTAATTGTAGCTGCATCGTGTTATATATAATGCACTCACGTAAACGCTGATTAATTGCTTGCTCTACCATTTTGAGTTCAGGGTGACTGATGTTCCACTTGAACTTATAGTTAACAATTTCTTTGAAATCTGAATTCTAGGTCTAATCAGAATCAGTGTGGACTGTAGATTAGCAGTAGTAGGAAGATTACAGTGTTCGCTTTATTAACATGTCGTGCTGTAATCTCTTAACTTCATGGAAACTAGTTAGTCAATAGGGGTTTAAAAGGACAAAAATCTCCTTGTATCTTAGGTACGTCAATGAATGAAATCCAGGTTGAAGGGTTTCGCCTCAGAAACTTATTGCTCATCAATTTTGTAGTATACAACACATGTACTGATTTGAGCTTATCCATTTTTTTCTGAAGAACCTGTTTAAATTGAAATCTTATTCTTTTAAGTGAAAATTGTTATTTTTTAAATGATCACTGGATATCGCTAAGTTTTGACTTATTGTCTTCCTCGCCAGTGAGCCCTGATGGTCTTCTGTTGCAAAGTTCAACTGTAGCAGATTCCACCTCTTTCGAATTTTCAGACGGCATTACAGAAGCAGTCCCTTGTTCATACATTGAATTTGCTGAGCGACTTGTACTACCCCAATATAAAGATTTACCCGCAGAAAAGGTTAGTTGTCATATCAGTTTTCTTTCATATTTCTCTGTAGTAAAAGCAATAAATCAATAAGCTGGAATTGGTGCTTCCGCCACCTATTTATAAACTATATATGATAAGTAAAATATGTGCCAACCGCAGTTTCATGAGTGCATACGCATTCTATACATCACATTGAATGTAGCTTATTTCCTCTTAAGTTGCAAAATGATTATTTATGTCTGTTCCAATATTTAATGGCTATGTAATTGAACAACAAACTACTCATCATTCAATCTTAAAATGGAAAACATTGTCTTTTGGGTTGAAAAACTAAAAGCATCAACTGTTATTATTGAATTCTAAAACATGCTCTTCTTACTGTAATCTTCTAATTCAAAGTGGTCTCGAGGTTTTCGTTCTATGGTTGAGGATTAACTAAATTATTGGAGTTGCGTGTACTACTTTCGACCATATTGGAATATTAAGATTTTATGCTGCTTGCTTTCAAACGATATAGTAATACTAAGGTAGCTTGAATGTAAACTACACTTTTGCACTTTGAAGAAGCTCCTCTTTCTCTTGCTTCCGAATGTGCGCCTGTTATGTCAAATTATCGGAGATCAACTATATTTTGATACTTGCTTAGGTTGAGGAGTTCCATAGACGGGACGGTTTTGAGGTTGGAAATGCTGACAAGATATTCGAGAGTACATCCAAGGATCAGTTAACCCGTCGTGCTGCATGAGGAAGAGTTCTTGGCATGTTCAGCTGGAAGACTAATCCAAAGTTAACTGTTGGAAGATGATATTGTAGGTCTGAAGTATATAATCTGATGTTCTGTAACTATTTAAAAGAATAAAATTACTGTACAATAAAGTGCAATACATAATTTTGAGGCATCTCCATTTTTACAATCACAGATTTCCTTTGACATACGCCTTATATCAGGAAAACTAGTAAGACATGGTTTACCATTTTCAGGAACTTGGATGAATAAGCTCAACTTTAGTTGTAGATATCAACTATATCATTGAACAGTCAAACATCAATATTCATATGGACTCTGAACAAAGATAAAGTTGCCAAATGCAATCTATCTTATGCTTTTTCCCTGACAAATTCTTGAAAGACAACATATAATTAAGGTATTTACAAAGATGAATCAGCGATCAAGGTTTTTACCTTGGTTTTTTACTACTCTACAACAACAAAACCAGTGGAATTTCACAAGTGGGGTCTGAGGAGGAGGGTAATGTACGCAGACCTTACCCCTATCTTATGAAGTTAGAGAGACTGGCTCAAGTGTAAAGTCCTCCACCCTTCGATCAAAAGGCTTAAGAACACTATCCAAATTGAATCTTTTCAAAGGAATCAGATGTATGAGCCTGGATAGTTTGTGGAAGTGAACACCACAACACCATGAGAGAAAAAAGGCTAGTAGTTGGTAATTTAATCCATGAATTACGTGTGCTTATCTTGGAAGAATCAACATTGTAGTCCTATCTTTATGTTTGCTTTTCCTTATTTCTTTTTAAAGGTGGTATTGGAGTTAACTTTTGCGCACCAGGTACCTGTTACCTGCGAGGTACCTGTTACCTCCCACCGTCATATGTACTAGGTAATTCTATCCGACCACCGGCATACGTAATAGGTAATTCTATCCGACGGATGAGCAAATCCGATAGCAGAAACCACCTTATTGGATGAAATACTCCACGGTTAACAATATTCTGCTTTTTATTTTTTCCTTTTCCCTTTACTTTTTCTTTTTTAAGAAACAGGGGAGAGAGGGAGAGAGAGAGATGGACACAAATATTTACTCCATGGACGAGCTCTGCTTACAATACATTTTTTCAAGTGGGAGTTCAGCATTTTTAAAGATCACAACTTAAATAAATTGTGTACTCCTTCCCTTTTGCCAGTCATCCAATGACAAATAGGGGGGACAAAATATATTCATAGCTAGAGGAGAAAAGAGAAAGAATGGTAGAAACAGATAATTGCCAATCCAATACTAAGTTTTGCCATTTGGTTTTGGTGAATTCTGAGGAAACTGATGATGGTATGGAGAAGCATGAGAACCATTTGGAATTGAAAGACTTCTAGGATGTTGTTGTCCATTCCTCGAGAACGATCCTTGTGTTCTCACGCCGTTTCTGGTACTTGGACTTGATCCAACTCGGTCTGCTTGCATTGTCTGAAAATAGTAGGATGAACTGGCCATGTCTTTAAGATTTGGCAACGGCTTCAAAGCTTCAACTACTTCACTCATCATAGGCCGAGCTTTAGGATCACGGTTAAGGCAGCGAGCAGCCAACTGTGCAGCTTTCTGAGCACCTTTTATAGAAAAATGTCCTTCGAGTCTAGGATCTACCAATCTGTAAAACCTTCTTCTTTCACCTAGATGAGGCCGCGCCCACTCAACAAGGTTGTGTTCTCCATTTGGCCGGTTCTTGTCCATCGATCTTCTACCTGTTATCATTTCAAGTAGAACTACACCAAAACTGTAGACATCACTCTTTGACGTAAGATGCCCTGAGACATAATCAGTAAGAAGTACTTATTAACCATCCTTTGGAAGTTTTACCCAACAATATCAAACACATTGAAAATTCAATTGTGATTTGGGTCATGGTGCTGTACGGAAAGGTATTCGGAAGCAAGAAAAACCAGTGTAAAAACGATTTGCAGTTTCGAGCAGAATACCATCCAACTAGTTTGACTTGAGGTGACACATAATAATTGATAAAGTCGAGTCAACCATATGGGTAACTATTGTATGACATACCTGTCATCACATACTCAGGAGCTGCATAACCATATGTTCCCATGACACGAGTAGAAACATGTGTCTTGTCACCCTCAGGACCATCTTTGGCGAGGCCAAAATCAGAAAGTTTCGCATTGTAATCCTGAGAGAGAGAGAGAGAGAGAGAGTGTAATTAGAAAATTCAAAGGGGAAAGATCTTTTCTTTTTTTCCAATATATTCAAACATACAGCATCTAGCAGAATGTTGGATGTTTTGAAATCGCGGTATATTACTGGTCTTTCTGCTTCCTCATGAAGAAAAGCAAGACCTTTTGCAGCACCCAAAGCTATTTTCATACGGATAGACCAAGGAAGAGGCATGGATCCTGCACATAAATTCTTTATTAGCAGAGAATGGTGAACATAAAGATTTTCTGCAGAAAGTACAATATATTAACATATAGATTTGCACTAAATTTCAGAAGACTAGTGTGCACTATCACTACACTTCATTCAGGCTGCAAAAGAGTGAAATTATAAAAGCCTAAATCTTTTGGCTGTTCCAACAAGCATGCTCAAACAAAAACCAGGAAACGTAAGTATGATTTCATTTATCTTCCCATGAAACACCAACCCTCGCCACCCCCAACCCCAACAATTTCACTTTTTCATGTCCATCCCAAATTAAATTGATGGCTACTAATGGCTGAACCACCTCCATCTAAAAAAACTCCTGCATTGCATCTCAAAAAGAAAGGTATACAGATTACTAGTATCTAACAATGATTTTAGCAAGTTCATAGGAAATTGAACCCCAAGTCAAATGCTAAATCTTGTGTAACTACTATTTTTCCTTTTAGAAAAAGAACCCAAGTCCAGATACCCAGTTTTAGTTGTCTGGCATGTAGCAAAACATTACCGATACCATCTCCACTTAGTTTTCCTTGAGTTTTGGGCTAGGCCAAGCCTATTGATCAAGATGTTCGACACTGTTATCTTTTCTTTCTTCAGTTGCTATGTTTCCAAGTGGGATTAATCTCTAGAATTGAACATCACCCAACATAAAAACCTTTCTCAAAGTACAAGATCTCGTTTTTTTAATAATCATGATGTTCGGGCCAACTTGCGCGCACCTCGACTAATTTCACGGGATACCAGCTACCTCCTAGCAAGCAATAAGTACCAGGTAACTCTGTCCACCAAGGCTTGGATAGATGAGACGAAATTGCCTAGTATTTTTGCCTTCACTGGAATTTGAACCGAGACCTCATGGTTCTCAGCCCACATCATAAACCATTATGCCACACCCTTGGGTGCTACAGGATCTCATTTTTTTTCCATGATCCCAGTTGGTATACATCTCCTCCTTCCTCTTTTCTCCCTATCTGCGGGTGGAGCTGCCTTGACCCTTTCTCTCCATCTCAAGCTCACAGCCACCACAGCCCTACTCCCACATGTCCCTCAAATCAGGTTCCCTCCCCCCCCCCCCCCCCAAGTCCCCCAAAAACGGGGTCCCCCCCCCCCCCCCCCCCAACTCTCGCTCTCTTTCTCTCTCCACACACACTCACTCACTCATCCACAGTATATCTCACGGACTCCATCATCAACCACAATGTCTTAGTCAAATCCTCTCTTTTAAATTAGCTTGTCAACTTGATTTGTCAGCATTAGCAAGAATCAACAGCAACAAAGTGTAATTCTTAGTAAACAATTTTTCTACCATTTTATAGGACCAAACACTAACAAAACAAGATAAATGTTCAATCAAGCTTCTATGTCCTACCAAATCAACCGTGACATATTTTTCTTCCTGTCTTGAAACAGTGGTATTTAAACCTACCAAATGTATGTAGGACTACCAGAACAAATAAGTTTATAGATTCAAATAACAAAGGCAGACTATAAAGTTCCTTACATAATTTCTTGGCAGATATCCTATAGGTCCTTGAGCTCCCCATGGCTTTAATTAGGGACTAAAATGTGCAAGAAAATTTGACTACTCAACTAATTCGATCCTCACTTTTATAGACAATCTGGCATCAGTTCAATCTCGGAACAGAAAACGTGATTGATTCTGACATCAATGGTCGCCTTGCTAATGTGGAAAAGCCCATATACCATTTGGATTTCAAAATTTACAGGGCTTAATTGCATTATATCATAAGAAATTTTCTATTAGAAAGAAATAAATTTATCACATCCTATATTTATGGATAGCTACAGAGCTTAAAGAGAAGGGAGAGCTTAAAGAGAAGGGAGCCTTGGCGTAACTGGTAAAGTTGTTGCCATGTGACCTGGAGTTCAAGGTATCAAGTAGTGAAACATCCTCTTGCAGAAATACAAGGTAAGGATGCATATAATAGACCCTTGTGGTCCGGCCCTTCCCCGGACCCCGCGGGAGCTTAGTGCACCGGGCTGCCCTTCTTTTATTTTACAGAGCTTAAAGAGAATTCAAGTACTATTCTGCAGGTAGAGATCTTATAGAACTAAAGCAATGCTCACAAACAATGCCAACATGGTGCACATTAATAGTTGGTTCCACTTACCCTTCCAAGATTAACTAGTGCATTCACAAGAATTGTTCAGCAATATGGAGTTATGGACAATACATCTTTCAAGTAGTAAAACGGAAAACACATCTTTCAACAAGATCCACCATCAATTTTTTTCCTTGTATATTAATTACTACTTCCTCTGTTTCAATTTAGATGAAGTAGTTTGACTCGGTACGGAGTTTAAAAAAAAAAGACTTTTGAAACTTGTGGTCTTAAAAGCTCAAAGGGTAAAAAAAATGGTAATATGAAGAGTTTAAAGTTGAATTATTTCCAATTTAGAAATGTGTCATTCTTTTTAGAACAGACTAATAAGGAAAAGTGTGTCATCTAAATTGAAACAGAGGGAGTATCGATTATTTTGGGAATATAAAAATTAAGGTTAGTTACATACTTCTGAATAGATGGTTTTCCAAGCTTCCTCGAGGCATAAATTCGTAAACTAACAGCCTCTGATCATCTTCAATACAATAACCGATCAGTTTGACCAAATTAGGATGAACGAGATCACCAAGGAAATTTACTTCAGCCTGCCAAATGGGATACACTTAATGCAAAACGAAAACTGAAAATAAGAAAAAGACAAATACAGAATTAAGGTTTTATAAATAAATGAAGAGAGCATCAAACCAGCCATTCTTTGTGACCCTGAAGTCCATCATGGTTTAGAGTTTTCACAGCAACAGTAAGCCCTGTCCCTGGTTTAACTGGTGCTGTCCCATTCTCTTCAATCCAACCCTTGAAGACGCAGCCAAAACCCCCTTCGCCAAGAAGGGATTCTGGTCTGAAGTTTCTTGTTGCCATCTTCAAATCATTAAATGCAAACTTTCGAAGCCGAGAAGAGACTTTAAGTTCCTCTTCAAGTTTGGAGGTGGATGAATTACTTTCAGCATTACTAGTAGTTGTAGATGAAATAATTGGAGCAACGGGTTGATCTCTGCTAGTGTCATTAGTAGATTTACTTTCTGCAAACAATGATGCAAGAAGTTAAAATATAGGCACATATATTATTTTAAATACAAAGATAAGAAGTTAAAGTGTGTCAGTCTTTGCCTAAAATAAAGGGTTTAAACGATAATAATAGCTACAAGTGCACAAGTAGTCCAACAAAAAATAAGTCCACAAAGTTATCAGTTATTTATTGATCCGCTATCATAATGTCAAGAGATATCTGTCTCCAACTAAGAAAATGGACATTGGACCTAACTCAAACCCAAAAGCTAGCTCATAAAGTGAATTATCCAAAACCTTATGTTTTTTGCCGAAGACCTTAAAAAGAGATAACAACTCATTACCTCAAAAAACCCACCCTTATGCCAAGAACTGAATATTTGAAGCATGGACAAAACAAGGGCGCGTAACATTGGAAAACACAACGATAGTAACGGGTGTGATATTGATGTAATGATATGGAAATGAGCACTGAACCTAACTCGACCCAAAAAGAAAATCAGCTCATAAGGTGAGAATAATAAGAAGACAACAGTTCATTCCCTTAACCAATGTGGAATACTCTGACATAATGAAACAAATTTGCTTTTTTTCATAGATGCTAGAAGTGCTCTAATTTGCATTATTGAAACAAGCTACATGAACAGAGAAGATATTAACTTCTATTGCATCCAAAATAGTCCTCATACTGTGGGCTAGTGTTAGCAATCACTAACTTCTCTCTCTCGGTATAATTTTACAACAGACATGGCAAGACTCGAATGAACACCAAAAGGCAAGAACCCAAAGATTGATACAATTGAGGGTTTTAAAGAAGAAGAACTCAGATGAAGTGAAAAGACAAGAACCCAAAGACTAAGACAACGGGGTTGCTAATGAATCCTGAAATCAGTTGTAAATTCTCTCATTCATAAGATAATTGCTGCCCGTGCTAGAAAGTTATATTCACAAAGAATAAGGATGGAATTTTACACAAAAGAACCGGGTATTGTTTCCTTTATCCCGCAGGTAGGTGATTGCAAATTAATTGGCTCTTTCAGTTTCACATTACACAAGTTAATTTTTGGCTATTGAGACCCTCCACATGCAAACATGAAGGTAAAAAATACTCAACCACGCGACAAGTATAAGCTGCTTAGTTGCAAAAGCATTTTAATGCAAATATGAACATTATCAACCTAACAACAAATGTACCTTTGCAACGAAAGGTTTAACAGAAGTTCCTGTGTTTTACTCTAGGAAGGCCTCTAGCAATTTTCCAAATTCAGCAGTCATTCTTTAGATTGGCCCCATTATAACCCTTTTAGTTAACATCACCAACTACTACAAATACAAAAATATGTGCAAGCCAACCTTCCACTTTGTTAATTGACCAAACTCAAGGCATTTCACTAGATAAAAGCATGAGACTAACCCTTCAATAACCAAAAGACATGATCTTGGTTCTAAGAAAACTTTCTTCAAAGAATCCAAAGAAAAAAAGGGGCAATTAGAATTCCAAATCATTAATTTTTTCATGCAACTTTCTACAGAGTGAGTAAGAGTGTTACCACAGTTGGTGCTGCTGATGCCACTGATGGAGCTATCAACTTTAGATCTTGAAGAAATACAGCTACCAATAAACCACAATTTAGTCCAACATCCAGTAGTTTCCTCTTCAGCAACTTCTTTATTCTTATTCTTCTTCTTCCCCTTTGATTTCCCTACATCCCAAGACTCCCCTTTTACACCATCATCACTAGGTAATCCCATATTTTTCAATCCCTAAAATCAAACTCAGATATCATTAAAACCAAACCAAGACACCAACTTTCAACCTCACCTCCCTCATCCAACCCCTCAGCCTATAAAAATGTCAACTTTTCTCTAAACTATACCCTAAAATCTTCAAAAATCCCTAAAAATAAAACAAATAACTGAAAACCCAGTTCTCTAAATCACCCCAAAAAGTAAATACACAAACCCAGAAGACAAACAAAGAAAATCCAAAAATCCCTCCTTTTTCAAACCCAAAATTTCCAAAAAACTCAGAAGAAGAAAGAAAAGTAAAAAACAGATAAAATAGCTCAAACCCAGCTGAAAAAATCAAGCAAATATGAGATTAAAAATCTACAAAAGAGCTAACTTTGATTCAGATCACATGCTCTTATTCTTGACCTTTACAAAGCAGAGAAGTTATAGCACCAAATACTGTGCAAAGCAAAGCTGGAATCAGATAATAATCCCACTTCAAAAAAGTGCAAACCCCAAAAATGTCTGCTCCCTTAAAGATATTGAAATCTCAACAAAAGACTCAAATATGCTGAGTGCTGACCAGTTCTTGGCTTCTCAATAGGAAAAAGTAAAAAGGAAAAAGAAATAATATTTTATCTATTTCACCACAGTATATTTTATATCTAATGCGGAATATATGTTTTGGTGTGGTATTATAATAGGTAATAGGATAAGGGCTGCTCATTATGACCCCAAAAATCCAATCAAATCCATCAAAAAAAATCAAAACTTTTTATGTTTGGTTTGGTTTTAATTTTAAAAATTGATCAAATTAATTTGATTTTGATTTTAATCAAAAAATAACCTAAACAATCNACATAGGGGTAATTAATGATAGAAAAGTTGATAATTATATAAGTTTATAAATATAACAAGCAAAGAGATTAAAAATGCTCGTTTAACAACAACAACAACAAACCTAATATGATCTTACAAGTGGAGTCTGGAGAGGGTAGTGTATACATAAATCTTACCCTTACTCTGGGAAGGTAGAAAAGTTATTTCCGATACACCCTCGATTTTAGAAAAAATTAAATAAAACAGTAACAACAAGCAATAACAACAACAAAATACCGAAAAAATCGAAGTGAACAATAGTGAGAAAATAACCATAGAGAGGGAACAACATAGTCACTTGTTCTAATTAATTAAAAGTTAAATGTACTTATTTAGACATTCATAAGAATTAAAATCAAAATTTATTAATAATTGAAGGACCAAAAGTGCTATTAACACTTTAATATATACTCCTATTTAGGAGTGTTTATGGTCTGCTTTGGGTCGATTTTTTTCTAAAACGAAACTAAACCAAGTAAATCGGTTTTTCAAATATTGGAACCAAACAAAACCAATTAACTCGTTTTCTATCGATTCGATTTTTGTCGGTTTTTCTCGCTTTTTCGGTTATTTATCGATTTTTTCTTAAATGTGAGACATACACTACCAAACACATATTCTGGCGAGAACATTTTCAACATAACGCTATTAAATCAATTGCTCTTTGAGAAATTTATCATTTACCAAGATATATTGATGATAATTGACTCAAATAGTGATGAATACTTTAAGTACTCAATTAAAAATCGATTATTTTTAACATAAAATAAATTCTTATACTTAGCAAAAGAAAACTGCAAATCATACTAGAAGGTAAAGAATTAGATTATTATAATAACAAAGTACTTGACTAAAAATACAAATGACTAATATGTACTATAAAAATTTAGCAATTTTATATAAAAATATACATATCTATACTATATTAAAAGCACGAAGGCCCTTAACGAAATATCGTTCGTCTTTTTTACCCTTTAAAAATATATTATGTGTTAGATAAAATAGTAATTTAAGTTACTTACCTAAAATTTAGAGCTTCAATATTAATTATATTTTGTATATCAAATACTTCCTTATTTAAAATAGGTATTGATCCTAATTTATAGGACTTCAAAATCAATTACTGAGATTTTACCTTAAAGAATCATACTAAAAGAAAGAAAAAAAAACCACAAACATACTTTTACCACGTTTATTTTCCCATTCCGTTTATTAGTAAAAGATAATGTTCCTATTATATTTTAATTCTAGAATATTTAACAAATACCTATAACAAAAGACTAAAAGTAAAACTAACGCTTTTCATTTCAACCTTGATCTTTATAAACAAAACAAAAAATTGAAGTCCCTACAAATTAATGTTAATTGTTATAAAAATTTCTTTCTTTAATAAGTCATTTAATTTTTTATAATTTTTAGAAGTTTAAAATGAATAAAATTTTTTATTTATTAATTTTTTTCTTATTTGGATTGAAAGTCCTAATATTTAGAACTTATAAAAATATTAAAATTTTACTTTGTATAGATTACTTAAATTACGTGGGATGCCATGGGGCTGTCCGTTTTTTCTTTTCTTTTTTAAAATTCTAATTCTAAGTCATTCTCTAAAGTAAATGTGCCATGAATAAATTTTCTTTCAGTTATAAAGTCTCTCACAGACTTGCTTTAGTATCCTTTTATATATATATATATATATAAAAGGATACTAAAGCAAGTCTGTGAGAGACTTTATAACTGAAAGAAAATTTATTCATGGCACATTTACTTTAGAGAATGACTTAGAATTAGAATTTTAAAAAAGAAAAGAAAAAACGGACAGCCCCATGGCATCCCACGTAATTTAAGTAATCTATACAAAGTAAAATTTTAATATTTTTATAAGTTCTAAATATTAGGACTTTCAATCCAAATAAGAAAAAAATTAATAAATAAAAAATTTTATTCATTTTAAACTTCTAAAAATTATAAAAAATTAAATGACTTATTAAAGAAAGAAATTTTTATAACAATTAACATTAATTTGTAGGGACTTCAATTTTTTGTTTTGTTTATAAAGATCAAGGTTGAAATGAAAAGCGTTAGTTTTACTTTTAGTCTTTTGTTATAGGTATTTGTTAAATATTCTAGAATTAAAATATAATAGGAACATTATCTTTTACTAATAAACGGAATGGGAAAATAAACGTGGTAAAAGTATGTTTGTGGTTTTTTTTTCTTTCTTTTAGTATGATTCTTTAAGGTAAAATCTCAGTAATTGATTTTGAAGTCCTATAAATTAGGATCAATACCTATTTTAAATAAGGAAGTATTTGATATACAAAATATAATTAATATTGAAGCTCTAAATTTTAGGTAAGTAACTTAAATTACTATTTTATCTAACACATAATATATTTTTAAAGGGTAAAAAAGACGAACGATATTTCGTTAAGGGCCTTCGTGCTTTTAATATAGTATAGATATGTATATTTTTATATAAAATTGCTAAATTTTTATAGTACATATTAGTCATTTGTATTTTTAGTCAAGTACTTTGTTATTATAATAATCTAATTCTTTACCTTCTAGTATGATTTGCAGTTTTCTTTTGCTAAGTATAAGAATTTATTTTATGTTAAAAATAATCGATTTTTAATTGAGTACTTAAAGTATTCATCACTATTTGAGTCAATTATCATCAATATATCTTGGTAAATGATAAATTTCTCAAAGAGCAATTGATTTAATAGCGTTATGTTGAAAATGTTCTCGCCAGAATATGTGTTTGGTAGTGTATGTCTCACATTTAAGAAAAAATCGATAAATAACCGAAAAAGCGAGAAAAACCGACAAAAATCGAATCGATAGAAAACGAGTTAATTGGTTTTGTTTGGTTCCAATATTTGAAAAACCGATTTACTTGGTTTAGTTTCGTTTTAGAAAAAAATCGACCCAAAGCAGACCATAAACACTCCTAAATAGGAGTATATATTAAAGTGTTAATAGCACTTTTGGTCCTTCAATTATTAATAAATTTTGATTTTAATTCTTATGAATGTCTAAATAAGTACATTTAACTTTTAATTAATTAGAACAAGTGACTATGTTGTTCCCTCTCTATGGTTATTTTCTCACTATTGTTCACTTCGATTTTTTCGGTATTTTGTTGTTGTTATTGCTTGTTGTTACTGTTTTATTTAATTTTTTCTAAAATCGAGGGTGTATCGGAAATAACTTTTCTACCTTCCCAGAGTAAGGGTAAGATTTATGTATACACTACCCTCTCCAGACTCCACTTGTAAGATCATATTAGGTTTGTTGTTGTTGTTGTTAAACGAGCATTTTTAATCTCTTTGCTTGTTATATTTATAAACTTATATAATTATCAACTTTTCTATCATTAATTACCCCTATGTTATATTAAGCTTGTATAGTTACTTTATTTTTGGCGATAATATAATTTTAGAAATAATTCAAATATAACATATTTCCTAGGTAAAAGCACCAAAACTAGACAATCCTATTAAGTGAAGGGTAAGTGTACTTATTAAAGCTAAAATCAAAATTACTAAAAACTAAGGAATTAAAAGTGCCGTTACCATAATAAAAGATGATTAATAATTAATAATTCAAAAATGAAAATTTAAAGTGACAAGGGAAATAAGCCTATGCATTATCGGCGCTCTTACCTTTTTCTTGCAATGGAATCAAAGACCGACAAAAGCATATTAGGGGCCTGCCCGGAAAATGTGGTCAGGGAACTTGAGCTACCCGAAATGCCCATGTGGAAGTTGACGGTATTTAAGGTACATTTAGAATGAGATAAAATGTTTATTTATTAAAAATTAACAATACTTACCATGAAAAGCATTTTATCTTTAAAAAAATATTTGTTTGACTATTTTTTAGTACTTAGTAGGACTTAAACGTGTTAACATATTATAATTTTATCAGATGACAACTAACTTATTTGATTCGATTCATGCAACAAATTAAATTAATTTATTTGATACAAATGAGTATACTTTTGTTTATCTTAAAAATGGTAATAACAATTATACTTGATTTTGTGGTTCTAAAAATACATGTATTAATACTAGTTATTAAATAGACAGTGCTAAGTGTGAGTTAGAAAAGTAAGATATGCAAACCGATGTTAACACAGAGTTGGGCCTTGAGCTGGCTGGAACAGGGACCTCGAGGTCTAGCTAGGGTCGTGAATAACGAGCAATCGATGAAGATCCGATGATGTTGGGGCCTGGGGGATAGCCTTTTACGGCTAATGATGGGCAACAAACGAAGACAATAAGTAAAGAGCAATAGATCTATAGAGCAATTGTTGAGCACGTTTAAGCAAGAAAATCAGAGAATGTTCTATTGTATTGAATATTCATGTATCCTACAAAAATGACAGTGGTCCCCTTTATATAGGAAGGGGGAGTCCCAACATAGTATATGTCTAATTATGACAAGGAAATGCTACTGGTACAGCTGTATAACGGCTCAATACGGACTTGTACTATTCTTACAAACCTTGTGAGCTCTAACCACGGGCCCTTGGGAATTTCCCGCATTTCCATGACAGTCGCCAACCTCGAGGCATGCACCTCGAGGTCAAACTTCATTTTCTACTTCGCCCCTCTCGAGGTCGGGCTTGGCATGCTTCGGAGACCTCGATATCGGAGTCTCTGATATCGACCGTATACAGATAGTCCTCAAGTTTCTTAGAATGAAATGATAAAAAACGATTTGAATCCTTTGACTCTTCGATGTCCACATCATGACGTCAGTCACGTGAAGTTAGTGATTGTTGTGACAGAAAGGATGTGCAAGAATCACGCCTGCACGATTCTCGAAAGGTCATAGTATGAAAACGACGATTGGCCGACCGTTTACCTTCTCCAATACGCCTAACTTACTCCTTTAAATACCCCAATCCTTAATTTCTTGAACCTTCACTTTTCATAATATCTTCATAGCTCTAATCAACTATTTCGCTTGCTTCCCTCTCGTGTTCATCTTTCGATCATTTTATTCCTCATCTTCTAAGATTTTTGGTGCAAGAATGACAAAGACTTCAAAGACTGCTCCCCAGAAGGGAGAAACTTCTTCACTGTCACGCTCGTCAAAGAGCAAAGCAGTAGTGCATCCTCGCATCGAGGATTGCACCCCAGGACCTTGTGAAACGTCTTTCGATTTCAAGGTCGACAAACCTTCCTCGAAACCGGAGCAGTGCGAACCCATGTTTCGATATATCAGCCTAGTAACTGACACTGAGAAAGTAAGGGCTGACTGTCGCTGGGGGGAGGCGGTACAAGTGGAAATCCCTTCTCGTGAAGAAGACATAACAATACATAAAGTCGGTTACCTCAGTGTGTATACATATCCTTTTACCCTAGGTCCAGTAGAACCCTCTTCGCCGTCGATAAATCTCGTAATCCTTGAAATCTGCAGGCAATACCGGATGACACTCGGCCAAATCTATCCATCATTCTGGCGCATTGTTTATATGATTAGGTATTTTCGAACGTGGTCAAGGGCATGTGTTTTACCCTCGACCATCTGATTAAAATGTACAGCCCCCGACTTTATCGAGGCAGCCTGGTTAAGCTTCAGCGTCGGGCTTCGAAGGTCCTCTTTGCCAGCATCGATGAGGACAAGGACAGAGGATGGATGAGCCTCTTTGTCCGAGTTAGGACCTCGGATATGATCCCTACTGAAAGGATGCCATTCCCCGAGGAATGGAATATGAATCGTAAGTGAACATGAATATTTTCTCTTTCTTTTAGACCATCTTCTCTTCGAACTAACTTCCTTCGATGAAGCAGCTATCGAGTGGTATCCCGATGTGGTCAAGGATCTCCCGGGCTGGGTCCGTCAGCTTTATTCAACTTGCCCATATGTTAAGAGCATGTGGCGCGATCTGGCCAAGACTCGATGGGAGGCCAAAAACCACTGTGAGATTTTACTTCCGCCATACTTGAATTCCCTGAAGAAGATATCCCTTGAATGTATTCTCACTTCTAGTGTTTATATTTTGTGCTTGTGTAGGCCTAGGAGAGGCCTTTTTTATGAGGGAAACCCCGCCCGGGGAAGCAGATACCCAAAAAACCATTAGAGAAAAGAAGAGAAAGAAGAAATCACCGACTGAGTCCTCGAAGCTAAAGAAGGCTAAAGTCCACAAGTCTAGGGTCGATTCTGCGGCCTTAACTCAAGAAGTGGCAGAGGGCCTTCGACCTGAGGGTGAAGAGAGAGATGACCGCCCGCTAGTGTTTAGGGGAAAAGTAAGCATGACTGCTTCTAATCTTGTTGAGCCGGAGGCTTCTGAACAAAAAATTATTGACAATGTCCCACCTGGGGCTGAAGAGATCATTGAGGGTGGGTTAGATGAAGTCCTTGAGCCGGTCGACGGCCAAAATATTTCCCGAGCTGAGGGGCATTCGGCAACTGGATTCGGGGAGTCAAGTTTTGAAGCTCCCCGTAGGTAAGAGGAGACCCCGATCTATCCAGCGAGGGTTGTTAATATAGGCGACTCACCCTCGGGTCTGACATTTCCTCCTGGGGAGATACAGGATACCCGAAATATGAAGACCCCCGATGCGGGGGCATCCCTCGGGGATAAGGATGCGTTCGAGGGATACTTTGTCGAAGAAAACCCTAACCTTAATGCCTCGCTCATCTTCGGGGAAGCTGATAAGCTCTGCAAACAAGTAATCTTTCGACGAATATGCCTTGGGTTCTTGACCCTTACTTTTCTGATTTCTTTCCTTTATGCTTTTAGGCCATAGTGCTTTATAATCAGGCCTCCGCTAAGTTTCAAGCAGAATTGACCCACTATGAGGAGGAGTGTAGGAGACTCTCATCAGAGGTTGGGGATTTCAGAGCTCTTTTTTTCAAAAATGAGAAGGAATTTCATGGCCTTCGAGCGCGTTTGGAGACGGTGTCTCGAGAGCAGGCTAATCTCGACGAGAAGGTAGTACAGTCTTCATATGTTTATTTTTGTGTTTATTCAACATCAGCGTTTAATGTCTTAACTTGATTTTTGCAGCTTAAGCAGAAAGATGGCCTAATGCAGGAGAGGCTTAGAGCCAAGGATGCTGAGATCCTCGGGCTCAAACCCAATTGTGGTTAAATTTGACAAATAGAACGAAAATAAGTAAAAAAAAAAAGAGCACCCGACTATGTATGACGCCACACTATGTGGCGCTATACACCAACGGTAATTGTACTGTTAGTGTATAGTGCCACATAGTGTGGCGTTATACATACTAAAATCAGACAGACAGGGTATAACGCCATAGTGCCCGGCGTTATACCTATTTTTTTCGGGAACTGTGCCGTCGTGTTTAAGAGGACTCCCAATGTTCCTTCTTTCCCCATTTTTTAATCTTCTTCTTCTTCATTTG
>ML395403.1:26639-43844 GCA_005239525.1 Nicotiana knightiana | reverse complement strand
AAAAAAAAATTTGGGTCCCCCCGTCACATAAAAGTTGAAGAGCTTTGGTCCCACTTTCGAGTAGAGCATCGTATTGTTGTCGATACACATGTTCGGAGTCAAAATTTCAATTTATTCGAGGTATTTCATTTTATTTTATGTTGAAACTTTAATAATAATGCATATTTTTTTATTTGTATGTGTTCTATTTCGTTTTGTGTTATGTTTTTGCGAAACTAGTATGTTAAATTTATCTGGTTCATTTTGTGTTATTTTTTTGCGAAACTAGTATGTTAAATTTATCCGGACTTAATAATTGTTTTTATATATATATGTGTTTCATGTCGTTTTGTGTTTTATTAGTAATTAAATTTATTTTTTCATGTTTAGTTTAGATTATTTTTTAGCGTAGTAAAATCTAGACCTTTTTAGCGTAGTAAAATGTAGAGCCTTGTAGCGTAGTAATGTGTAGTATTGTAGCGTATAAATACTTTAGTTTAAGTATCTTATACTGGTAGTCGAAAATGCAAACTTTGTANAACACACAAAATTATAAAAATATTAAATTTGACACATAAGTAATTATTAATGTTAATTTGGTGCCACTAGGCCTCAAAATATCGAGTCCGGAACCCAAATATATATATATATATATATATATAATTTGTACAATAAATTATTCATAAAACATGAATTAAAATTATAAAACAAACACACAAAATTATAAAAATATTAAATTTGACATATAAGTAATTATTAATGTTAATTTGGTGCCACCGGGCCTCAAAATATCGAGTCTGAAACCCAAATATCTAAATGCTCGTATACAATTTCCAGTTACCAGTTACCGTAGACAATTTCCCAGTTACCGTAGACAATTTCAAATGCTCGTTTGCGCCCGAGAAATGTCTTTCTTCTCGTAATGGTATGGCCATATTCCTGGTGGACTGATGAAATGCACTCTTTCTTTGATTTTATACCTTATGGACGCTTCAATGTGCGGAATAAGTACAAGAGAAATCAAGTCAATATCAAAGACTTATCCCACTTACCGTAGACAATTTCAAATGCTCGTTTGCGCCCGAGAAATGCCTTTCTTCTCGTAATGGTATGGCCATATTCCTGGTGGACTGATGTAATGCACTCTTTGATTTTATACCTTATGGACGCTTCGATGTGCGGAATAAGTACAAGAGAAATCAAGTCAATATCCAAGTTGAAGTGATTACCGTTGAATGTGTCCATTTCACATGTGTGGATGGGAATGTATTTACCCACTTTCCACATACTTGTCTTCTTCTTGGACGCACGCAACATCCAAGGACATGGGCAAAACCACCTGTGGTAAACAACTTTGTATACATTCGGACTTGACTCTATTACCTGCATCTCACGACACTCTCTTACGTTGTTCATTTTACAAGCCCTGCTTACGCGCGCTTTATCGGGGAAAAGCATCCCCTTTGCAAGCACCGTTGGTCTAGACTCATCCCACATTGCTGCCCGAATTTCATCATAATCCCTTGTGAGAGATTCCACATCCCGCACGCTTGGAGACTTATCAATGTAAGGAATCTCCTTTGAATGAAACGACACTTTAGACTCTTACACTCTTCGTCTAGGTAGGGGTCTCTTCAAAACTGGTCCTTCCCCCGCATCCTCGTTATCACTATCCTCACGAGGAAAGGGTGTCTCATCTCCGGATTCATCGGCATTGTTGTCGTAATCACTATTATGTTCCTCACTCTGTGCATCAGCCAGATCCCGATGTAATACGTCATTTTCGGGCAATTGAGTGAGTACGGGTGGTTCAACTTGCTCGTTTTCACTGCACAACCAAAAAAAATATAAGCTACTGAAATTAATAAATACTTTTCATATAGCTATATATCTTGACTTACAAGTCGTAATGTGGTGAAATTCCATGATGGACGTTTTCGATTGGGTGATGACTACCGGATGGGCCACTTGTAAAATCCACATCCGGCTTGTACCCCCTATTCAATATATGAGCGTTAATACAAATTCAATACACTAAAAATATGCATAATTAACAGAAATCACAGCATAAATTTACCACTCGTCTTGTGAATGTTGGAAAGCAGGATAGAAATTTTTTTCTCCCTCCTCATTCCCCGGCGGTGATAAGTTTAAATCAAAGAAAAGTCTTTCATCCAGAAACCTGTCCGGCAAAAATTGCTCTAGAATAACCACCCGATGACTGGGGGTATCTCTACTACGCACAACCTCATTTTTTGGAACGTCTACAACCTTCACGTACATCTCCAACATTGTGATTAAAATAAATTCCAGGCATTCATCTGGAGTCCTCATAAAATCACTCAAAGTTTCATCATCATCGATGTTAAACTCCGAGTAAAAAGCAACCCCTTGCGGAGTGACGGAATACGGATATCGTCCGGTTACTTAAGTAACACTGAACGTTTCCTCACACCCATTTTTTTGCATAACAATGATATCAATTTATCGTACTCTATGGTAAGTGGCAATTTAACATGNCCAATATAATGATACTCTTATTCTACGCTCTTCAGACATAATAAAAAAATACTTGAGAATTTAACAACAATAAACGTTTGATCAAGAGTTGAAATTTTTTTGTGATTGAATGAAATGCAATTCTAACCGCTTTATATAGAATGGCTGGCCGGAGATTTTTTTTTTCTTGTTGTATAGCGCCAAAGCAGTGGGCACTATATGCTTTTTGAATTATTGGTGGGCCCAGGAAGCAGATATATCGCCACAGTGCACGACGCTATACAGAATAGACGTATAACGCCGGGCACTATGGCGTTATACCCACTGTCAGAAAAAATATTGCATAACGCCACACTATGTGGCGCTATACACTAATGGTAATTGTACCATTAGTGTATAGCGCCACATAGTGTGGCGTTATACATAGTCCGGTACTCTTTTTTTTTTGACTTATTTTCGTTCTATTTGTCCAATTTAGCCACAATTGGGTTCTGGACTCGCTCGAGCGCACATGGATGAAATGGCCTCCGAGAGGGATGCTCTCCGAGAGAAGC
Organism: Nicotiana knightiana; assembly: GCA_005239525.1. Classification (NCBI taxonomy): domain Eukaryota; kingdom Viridiplantae; phylum Streptophyta; class Magnoliopsida; order Solanales; family Solanaceae; genus Nicotiana; species Nicotiana knightiana. The sequence continues at coordinate 40,812 of ML395403.1, read as the reverse complement.
TGACCTCGGCTGAGCGTCAACTTCAAGATGTAAGGGCGGAAAGTAGTAAGTATAAGGATCTCCATGCTGAATTGGTCGCCGCGTTGTCCACGGCCAAGAACGAAACCGGCGCACATATATCCCTATATCGGGAAGATGCCATTGCGGCCAATGCTCAAGCCAAGGGGATATCTGAAGAGGCTGAGCTCAAGCTGACTCCAGCCCTTGATCATGCTCGACTAATATCTCGAAGGCAGGCTCTCGAGGAAGCGCATGCAGGGGGGCTTCGATCTTTCTACCGAGATCGGAAGAGTAAGGGCCCTAGAAGAGGAAGCGGCAGCTCTGCTTACTTCCGATGATGATTCGGCCAGTGGCTCAGAAGATGATGAAGACGAAGGAAAAGTCACCGTGGGGGAGGAAACTGCCGACGACCAGGAGGTCGAGGGCCAAACCGTTGAGGGTACTATTCCTGAAGGGACTTTATCCGATCAAGCGACCCCAACGGTAGATAAGGCCTCTATTTGTTTCTCTTTTGTGTAATGGCTCCAAGCGTGAGCTTTGGAATATGTTTCATGAACGTTTATTATAATATGAAAGAATCTTTGCTTTTCATTGCTTCCCATCTTTCCGCTGCGTTTTTGGAATAAATTCTTATGCTCGCCGTCGAGTCTTTGTAAGTTTGAATTTGCCTCATCGAGGTCTTATGATTAGTCCGTGAGCGATATGACCTTGGCCTTCCTATAGAGGGTATGCCTTTTTAGGGGTCTTATAAGTTCGATATTATGGCCTTGGCCTCGACATCAGGGTTATGCCCTTTTAAGGTTTAACAAGTGTGGTGTCGCCTCATGGAGGTCTTACAAATTGGCCCTTAGGCTCTTTGGATTGGGTCGTTTCGACCTTTAATATGGCTATAATTTTCCCTCATTTTGGCTAAAGAATTTTTAGATTTTGGTTATGCCTTGGCATGTTCTGTGTTCGTCCGACTCTTCGATGGCTCGAATAAGAACCTCGGTTATAAGTCGATATACGACGATAATTGAGTACCTTGTGAGGTTTTCTCGAAGGCTGATGTTTCGAAGCCTTTTTATTGAAGGTTGATTGTTTTCGAAGCCTTTTCACTGAAGGCTGATAGTTTCGAAGCCTTTTTATTGCTCGGAGCTGATGTGATTGAAGCTCATTTGCTTATGTCGAGGGTAGCCTGATTAACCGGTACTTTTTTTGAAATATTTTCGAAGTATTTCAAGGCCTTTAGTTTTATGGCAGCGGTCGGACGTCTCCGAGCTGCGTTAATTGGTTGTATCCTTTTGATATGATCGTAGTCTTTATGTTCGACCGTAACCTTTAGTCCCTGGGTGAAATGACCTCTGCGTCTATATCGAGAGTATGCCTTTTTAGGAGACTTACAAGTTCGAATATATAGCCTCGGAATTAATATCACATTATGACTTTTTTCTAAGGTCTTACGATTTTGAGTATGCCTTGTTGAGGTTTTATAAATTTGACGTCGCCTCATAGAGGGCTTACTAGCTCGAAGTTGCCTCGTTGAGGTTTTATAAATTTGATTTTGCCTCATGGAGGGCTTACTAGCTCGAAGTTGCCTCATTGAGGTCTTACGAATTCGAGTTTTTGATGGCTCGATGAACTGACTGTTGATGATAGTCCCCGAGCGTTCGAGAATTTTTGGGCCCTGAGGCGTCTTACGTGAAAGTAGTAAAACTTCTTTGAGTCACGAAGCGTTTTTGATGAGCAAAGAGGCTTCTTTGATTACTTGATATGTGTGTACATGTTTTTTGCCTTCGGGGGCTCAACTATTCTACATGGACACGGTTCATTTGCCCGTTTGGTCTATTACAACATTGATCTATCGAGGCTTTCTTCAGCATAACTTTCTTTCCTCGAAAGAGTAACCTCCGAGGGTGATACCCCCAGTATTCGAGGTTGATTGGAAAGAAGCCTTGAATACTTGTTGAGTTTTCCTTAGGTAGCATATAGGTGTTGCCTCGTTAAAAACCTTGCCGGTAAAACCCATTTGGGATAAAACCCGATCTAAGGGAAAAGAGTGCAACACATGCTTTAAAACCCAAGTTCTTCGAGTTGATGGGTGCCCCAATTTCTCAATCGAGCATCTGCAAAAGGTCAGTGTGGAACATACAAACAAAAAGGGAGAAGGTTATACCTTACCAATAATAGTGTTTGAGCATTGATATGTTCCAATTGCTTGGCAGTTGCTCGCCTTCCATGGTGCTAAGTTTGTAGGATCCTTTTCCTACTACTCCGAGGACGCGGTACGGTTCTTCCCAGCTAGGGCCTAGTTTCCCTTCGTTTGGGTCTCGAGTGTTGAGGGTGACTTTCGTTAGAACTAAGTCCCCTACCCCGAAGTATCAGAGGTTTGTTCTTCTGTTGTAGTATATTTCGATCCTTTGCTTTTGAGCGGCAATTCGGACTAATGCGACTTCGCGCTTTTCATCCAGTAACTCGAGGGAGGTATTTGTGGCCTCGTTATTTGAGCCCTCGGAGGCGTGCTGGAATCTAGCACTTGGTTCTCTAACCTCGACCGATATCAATGCCTCAGACCCATATACCAAAGAGAACAAGGTATCTCATGTTCTTGACTTTGAAGTTGTCCAATATGTCCATAGTACTCCGGGCAACACTTCTCTCCATTTTCCCTTTGCATTCTCTAACCTTTTCTTTATGTTTTGAATTATAGTTTTGTTTGTGGACTCGGCCTGACCATTCGCACTTGGGTGGTAGGGTGTTGATAGGATCCTTTTAATTTTATGATCCTCGAGGAACTCCGTCACTTTGCTGCCAATGAACTACTTCCCATTGTCACATCTAATCTCGGAGGGGATCCCGAATCGGCATATGATGTGGTCTCATATGAAGTCGATGACTTCCTTTTCTCTTATCTTCTCGAACGCTTGCGCTTCTCCCTATTTTGAGAAGTAGTCAGTCATAAACAAGATAAATATAACTTTACCCGGCGCCGTTGGTAGGGGACCGACGATGTCCATTCCCCATTTCATGAATGGCCTTGGGGATAGAACTGAGTAAAGTTGTTCACCGGGTTGATGAATCATCGGTGCAAATCTTTGGCATTTGTCACATCTTCGAACAAATTCCTTGGTGTCTTTTTCCATGTTATCCCAGTAGTAACCTGCTCTGGTTATCTTTCGAACCAGGGAGTCGGCTCCAGAGTGGTTGCCACAAGAGCCTTCATGGATTTCTCGTAGCACATAGCCGGTGTTCCCCAGTCCCAAGCATACTGCCAGTGGCCCGTCGAAGGTCCTTTTATACAATGTTCCATTCTCGTCGAGTGAAAATCGGGCTGCCTTAGCTCGAAGGGCCCTCGATTCCTTTGGAACCGTGGGGAGCTTCCCATGTTTCAAGTAGTCAATGTACTTGTTCCTCCAATCCCATGTTAGGATTGTTGAGCTGACTTCAACCTTATTCAATCGCCGATTTGGATAGCTGCACCACAGTCCCCGGGAGTATGTCATCCTCTTCGACAAACGATCCCAAGTTTGCGAGCGCATCTGCCACTCGAAATTGTTTTTCTTCTTGAGTAGGGAGAAGAAGTGGTGGCTCCGATCTGAGGACCTCGAGATGAATCGGCCTAAGGCCGCCATCCGCCCCGTTCAGTCATTGTACTGCTCACGTTGTTTACCAAGGTGATTTCCTCGATGGCCTTGATTTGTCGGGATTGATCTCGATTCCCCGTTTCGACACCATGAAGCCCAAAAATATGCCCGATCCGACTCCAAAGGCGCACTTCTCGGGGTTGAGCTTCATGTTGTACCTTTTAAGGATATCGAATGTTTCCTGTAAATGAGTCAAATGGTCATCTGCGCGCAGGGACTTAACTAGCATGTCATCAATGTAAACTTCCATAGATTTGCCTATTTGATGTTCGAACATCTTATTAACTAGGCGTTGATACGTGGCTCCCACATTTTTTAGCCCGAAGGCAATTACATTATAACAATATGTACCATACTTCGTGATGAACAAAGTTTTTTCTTGGTCTTCCAGGTTTATTTGGATTTGATTGTACCCGGAGTAGGAGTCGAGAAATGTAAGGATCTCGTGGCCGGTTGTGGCATCGATCAAGCGATCTATATTGGGCAATAGGAATGAGTTCTTAGGGCATGCTTTGTTTAGGTATTTGTAATGTACACACATTCTTAATTTATTTCCTTTTTTGGGGACTATTACCACATTAGCTAACCATTCTGGATATTTCACCTCCCTAATGGATCCTATTTTGAGGAGTTTTGTTACCTCGTCTTTAATGAATGCATGTTTTACCTCGGACTGAGGCCTCCTTTTTTGCTTCACCGATTTGAACCTGGGGTCGACACTTAGTCGATGGGTGGTTACTTTCGGTGGGATCCCTGTCATGTCTAAATGAGACCAAGCGAATAAATAAATGTTATTAATAAGGAATTGAATGAGTTTTCTCCTGAGTTCGGGGGTTAATCCCATTCCCAGGTATACCTTTCCATCTGGAAGATGCTCGATCAAAATGGCCGTCGACTTTGGTACGTCCGATTCTTCAGGGGAAACGAAGGCTCGAGGAGTGATGAATTATTCTTCACCATCCTCCATCAATTGTTCACAGCCCACTTGCCTCTCAGGGATCTGTTTGTCTTTTGACTTCTCTGAAGCGGGATATGTCGATGTTGATGTCATGTCGTGTACCGCGAACATCTCCTTTTCTGCATGCTGCTCTCCGTACACCGTCTTTTGCTGGGAACTTCATCATTGGATGAAGATTTGATGGTACTGCCCTCATGCTATGTATCTATGTATCCACGGCCTTCCAAGTAAGGCATTGTACCTCATATCACCTTCAATGACATAAAACTTAGTATCTTGAATGGTAACAGCGACGTTGACTGGGAGGATGATTTCCCCCTTCGTTGTCTCACTCGCCATGTTGAATCCATTGAGGACTCGAGAGGTGGGTGCGATCTGATCGAGCAGTCCGAGCTGCTCCACCACTTTCGACTTTATTATGTTGGCCGAACTACCTGGATCCACGAGCACACGTTTAATTTTAACTCTATTCAAAAGGAAAGAGATTACCAACGCATCATTGTGAGGCTGAGACAAGGCCTCAACATCTTCTTCACCAAAGGTAAGAGCATCCTCGGGGATGTAACTTCAAGTTCGCTTTTCCCTTGCGATGGATACTTTTGTTCGTTCGAACACGGGCCCCTGCAGGACATCGACTCCTCCTACGATTATATGAATGATGTGTCGTGGTTCTTCCTGTTTGTTTTTCCTGTTCGCCTCTATTTATCGAAATTGATTCTTAGCTCGGTCGCTGAGGAACTTTCAAAGGTGCCCTTTGCTGATCAACCGAGCTACCTCTTCTCGAAGCTGTCTACAATCATCAGTCCTATGACCGCGAAAGTCGTGGTATTTGCATATTAAGTTGGGGTCCCTTTGGGAAGGATCTGATTGCACGGGCTTCAGCCACCTGGTATATTTGATTTTACCTATGGCCGATACGACATCCGATTCATCGATGTTAAAGCTACATTCCGACAACAAGGGAACCTTCATTGGTCTCGACTGCCTGTCAAACCCGGTCTTGCTCATAAGTCCCCAGGAATTTTGGCCTCGATCTATCCCTCGATCGCTTCGAGCTATGTCCCGTCTCGAAGTATTTCTTCGATCTCCGACATATGGTTGATATCTCTCCTTGCTCAGCCTCGGCTCTCTTTCTGGATTTCTGGATTCCTTGAAAAAAACCTACTTGGGTATATTGAACCCAAGGGGGTTCCCAATTTGTCGTCCTCGATGCTTATTTTGGATTGGTACCTATTGTGGACATCTGCCCAAGTTACGGCGGGATACTCGATCAAATTTTGCTTCAGCTGTTTTGAAGCTATCGAACTTCGATCGTTCAAGCCCTGCGTGAAGGCTTGTATTGTCCAATCATCGGAGGCTGGTGATAATTCCATTCGTTCCATCTGAAAGCGAGATATGAACTCCCTTAACATCTCGTTCTCCATTTGTTGATTTTGAAGACATCAGACTTTCTTGTAGCGACCTTGATGGCACCAGCATGTGCCTTCACAAAAAGAGTCTGCCAACATGGCAAATGAATCTATCGAGTTCGGGGGTAGGTTATGATACCACATCATGGCCCCCTTCGACAGTGTTTCTCCATTTTTTTTCAATAAGATAGACTCAATCTCGTCATCCTTTAAGTCGTTCCCTTTTATACCACAAGTGTAAGTGGTAATATGCTCATTGGGGTCCGTGGTCCCATTGTACTTGGGATATCGAGCATCTTGAACTTCTTCGGAATGGGCTTCGGAGTCGCACTCGATGGAAATGGTTTTTGCACGAACTTCTTCGAATCTACCCCCTTCAAAATCAGAGGTTCACACGGGATCTGATCGACCCTCGAGTTATAGGTTTCTACTTTTTTGCCGTTAGCTTCTATCTTCTTTTTTCCTGATTTAATTATTCTGGCGTGGACCTCGAGCATCTTCATAATAGCGGGGTTTGCTGATGACCCGTTGTTGCTTGATCTTTCTGGTACCTGCTCGACTCGAGGAGTTGTTCCCGGTGCTGCTGTGTATGGAGTTTTTTGTTGGCTCTGTATCTGAGCAATAGCCACTTGTTGCGCTTGTAACATCTCAAAAATGACTTGTAGGATAACTTATCTTTATTCTCGAGCTGTAAATTTCTGCGCTTCATGTTGGTCACCTTCGCGCACACTTCCGTCGGTATCAGAGCCTACATCGATACACATAGCATTGCGGGAGGCCGCATTGATGATGCTGGTACTACCCATGATTTTGTGGTGTTACACCGGTGATTGGGGCCGCTGCACTGTCCTCTCCGTGGGCCTCAAGGCCATTATTCTCATGTGCATTCACTGAGTTGGACATTTTTTACCTGAAATCAAAGATTCTTGGACAAGAAAAAGTGTGAAGAATAACTTGTGTTTTCAGAAAACCAGCACTAAAACAATCACTATTATTTTTAGCCCCACGGTGGGCGCCAAACTGTTTACCTTGAAAATGGTATTAATGATTATACTTGATTTTATGGTTCTAAAAATACGTGATTTATCTTAATACTAGTTATTAGATAGGAAGTGCTAAGTGTGAGTTAGAAAAGTAAGATATGCAAACCGATGTTAACACAGAGCTGGGCCTTGAGCTGGCTGGAACAGGGGCCTCGAGGTCTAGCTAGGGCCGTGAATAACGAGAAATCGATGAAGATCCGATGATGTTGGGGTCTTCGGGGATAGCCTTTTACGGGTAATGATGGGCAATTAATAAAGAACAATAAATGAAGACAATAAGTAAAGAGAAATAAATCTATAGAGCAATTGCTGAGCACATTTAAGCAAGAAAAGCAAGAATGTTCTATTGTATTGAATATTCATGTGTCCTATAAAAGTGACAGGGGTCCCCTTTATATAGGAGGGGAGGGGGGGAGCCCCAACATAGTACATGTCTAATTATGACAAGGAAATGCTATTGGTACAGCTGTATAATGGCTGAGTATAGACTTGTACTATTCTTACAGACCTTGTCAGCTCTAACCACGGGCCCTTGCGAATTTTCCGTCTTTCCATGACGGTCACCGATTTTCATACTGCCTCGAGGTATGCTGAGATGAGTTCCCGATATGTTCTCTCGAGGCATGCACCTCGAGGTCAAACTTCATTTTCTACTTCGCCCCCCTCGAGGTCGGACTTGTCATGCTTCGGAGACCTCGATATCGGAGTCTCCAATATCGACCATATACAACTTTCTCCGTAATACAAATGTGTGAGAGGCTTAGATTAGATAAGAAACTAGAAATGCTAAATTGTCATCCTTAGATCCTTAGCTTATAACACTTAGTTGGTAAATAAAATGCTTTCTCTAATCGAAAATTTTAGTCATAATCCAGTAATAAATTTACGGTACGTAAAAATACATATAATATACATACTACTTTGATCATAGGATCTAAATATTTTCTATGAACAAAGTGTTGTTATATTTTTACAATAATTGTTAAGCAATAGTGTGAAATGAGAATTGTGATATTTGCACAAATAAAAAACTTATGTTCATAAGTGAAAATTTGATTTATCAACTTTAATTAAAAAACATTTTTGTTAAACATTGGAAATGATTTGATCAGGCAAACATATTATTTTAAATATCAAATCGATAGGATCTCTTCATTCTTAGCAAGACGTTACAGGTTCGAGATAAGTTAACCGTCAATTGTATTAGTGAGTTGTTGATATTATTATTACTACACAACTAGCAAGTATTGGAGACTAATGGTGTAATATTAAGAGCATATTTGGAAAATCACTTAAGAATTGAATTTGAGTGTAATTGAATGTCATTATACAGTTTGACATGTTTGTCGGGCAAAAAAATTACTTGATGAGCATGAAATTAAGTGTAATGGAGAGATATAATTACACTCTCCAATTCTCAAGAGGTTTTGAAATATGTTAGGATTTGCTTTTAAAAAAAAAAGAAATATTAGTAGGAAGTACTTTTTCTTTGCGAATTCAAATTATTTGAACCCAAATACAACTAGTAAAAAAAGGGTAGAAAATCAAATTAAAAAAAGAAATAAAGATGATATTGTTATGAAACATTAGATTATGGTGGATGTTCATGAGTTCTATACCACCCACTACTCTTCTCCATTATCTTCATAACTCCCACTACTCCAATATTTATGGTTGTAACTCTCACACCTTCATAATCTCCCCCATGATTTTCCTACATGATATCACGTACTTATTGCCATGTTTATGGTATTCTTTTGTATACCTCTATGTAGTGCTACAAATAGAGGATAAGAAGTGATATTGTACACACTTAAATACAAGGAAGAAATAAAAATCTCTCCTCTCTTGCTCCTTGCATTCTTGCCTATTTTCTTATTTTATATTATTATTTTGAGCTAAGTTTCTTAAAACGTTATCGGCAAGAGTGAGTCTCTATTGTTGCCTTCAAATTCAATTTGATTTTCTCCTTGAGATTAAACTGTTTGACGGTAATGCTCATTGAAGTAAATCAGGTGATATGTTCCAATATTACTTTATACCCTTTTTGGTTTGCTAAAATCTTTTAAGTTGTGTTTTTCTCTTCGGAATAAGGTGCTTGTTTTTGAAGTTATTGAAATTTTTCTTTAAGTTTTATTTGTGATTATAATCACTTCTATCTAACCATACAAAGCAGAATGATCATTTGTCTCATATATAAAGCAAAATCCAATCATAATATTTGATTGATGCCTTTAGTGGTTTTAATTTATCAAACAGAAAGTGACCTCACCCACCAGATTAATATGTTTAAAAATTATATAATTGTTAAACTTTTCTTTTTACATAGCTCTCTGCCCAATAAAATTTTATGTATTGCCTACATGTTTTGTTTTTAACCTTCACTAAGCATATGTTCCAGAATGTTTAATTATTTGAAAGTATTTCTTTGATACAGTAGTTAGTTCTATTAGTTCATAAAAGATATCGCTAATATTGAGATTAATAGCTATTGAGACACGTTAACCAGTAAGAATTAAGTCCAATTATCAAGTATTTTGTGTCACGACCCTAAATTCAAACTTGTTGTGATTGCGCCTATCGATGGTACTAGAATAGATAAAAATAGTAATGTAAAACTTTTCATATCAGGAATCTTTCATAAAACTCAAAGTTAAACTTAAAATAGACAACGAATATGAAATACTAGCCCCAACCATCGGGGTGTCACCAAGTAACGAGCAACTAGACTCTAAATACAAAGGACACAGTCTGCAATAGTCTGCGTCTAATATCAATACATAGAAAGAAAGATAATAAGTAAGGAGCACAAGATTTGTGAACGCCGACAACTACCTCGTAAATCTACGGAAAAGTCAACTGCGCACGAGCTCAATAACCTTCACTTCACACCTGGATCTGCACACAAGGTGCAGGGAGTAACGTGAGTACTTCCAACTCAGTAAGTAACAAAATTAAATAAGGAACAGAGAAGCAGTGCCGAGCTACACAAAATACAGTTGATTTCAGTAATTTCAGCAAAGATAATAGGCATGCTTTCAATCCGGTTTTTTAAAATCAAAACATTTCGAGCTCAAGTAAAACAATATAAGTTCTCCATAAATTTCATAACAACAACGACTAGAACCAAAGTGCAACAATAAATAAGAGCAATAACAGCCTCACGGGGCTACTGTCACTCATTTATCTCAACAGCTCAATCACTCGGCTCTCAGCCTCAATACTCACAATCAAGGTACATGCTCTCACTGGGGGTGTACAGACTCCGGAGGGGCTCCTACAACCCGAGTGCTATGTTGTTGCAGCGTGCAGCCTGATCCAAGTATTGCTGCGGCGTGCAGCCCGATACATTAAAATGGTCGAAGGCTTGTTGTGACGTGCAACCCGATCCAACATTACTGCGTGCAACTCGATCCAATATATCTCATATAGCTCTTAACCCGGCACTCAAGACCTATATTAGTCACTAGCCTCTCCAGCCTCACGAATATCACAATAAACATCCACAAACAGAGAATACAACACATATTAATCAAGTCATGAAAGAGAGATGAGATATAATGCATAAGCAAACAATGACTGAGTACAAGACAAAAATTTAGCAGTCAATTCAACAAGTTCTCGACCACTACTGGACCCATCCGTGTTATCATATAGCCTAAGAATGGTTTCTAATATGTAAGACCGTCAATAACTCGAAAACAAGATGAACATGCAATAACAATGGGCTATTCGACTTTACGGTCTTCCATGATGGACCAAGTCTCAATCCCACACGGTGCACACTCACACGACCGTCACCTAGCATGTGTGTCACCTCTAAATATCCTCATCATATGAGTTTCTCGGGGTTTCATACCCTCAAGACCAGATTTAAAACCGTTACTTACCTCAATCCGAGTAAATCCCTACTCCGCAATGCTCTTGCCTCTCGATTCAGCCTCCAAATGCTCCGAATCTAGTCAGAACCAGTACAATACCATTAATATATGCTAAAGGAATCAATTCCATAAGAAAAACTACTAAATTAGATGCAAAACCCGAAATTGGCTCAAACTCGACCCCCGAGCCCACATCTCGAAATCTGACAAAAGTCACAAAACCTGAAATCCCATTCACTCACGAGTCTAACCATACCAAATTTACTCAATTCCGACAACAAAATCCCCTTCAAAACCTCAAAATTCCATCTCAAGAACTCTTCCACTTTTCCCTCAATTTTTCACCTCAAATCACAATTCAGATGATAAAAATTAAGATATAATCATGGAATTTAACCAAAACAAAGTGAGAAACACTTACTCCAATCAACTCCCTGAAAATCCATTCAAAAATCGCTCAAATCCGTGGTCTCTAGCTCAAACCCTCGATTTGGAAATTTAACACTGCTGCCCAGATTTCCTTCATCGCGATCGTGGAAATGGCCTCGCGATCGCGAAGTACAAAGCACGCTGCCCACACATTAACCCTACGTGAAAGCGGAATTATCCACGCGATCGCGAATCACTGCCTCTCAAACCTACGTGAACGTGTGATCGCGTAGAGCAATTCCTTCACTCATTTGCCACTCTAAATCCTTCTACACGAATGCGATCTCAGCCACGCGTTCGCGATGCACAGTTTCGCATACCTACGCGGTCGCGATCCTATCTCNCCCCCCCCCCCCCAAATAAGCTTACGCGATCGTGAATGAACCCCTGCGATCGCATACAAGGAAATCAGAAAAATCCAACATCAGGTATCAGCAACTTCAGCCATATTGCCAACCAAAAACCAAGTCTGTTAACCACTTGAAACTCACCCGAGGCCCTCGGGACCTCAACCAAACATACCAACACGTCCCATAACACCATATGAACTTAGTTGAATCCTCAAGCCACTTTAAATAACATCAAAAACACGAATTACACACAGATTCAAGCTGAATGAACTTCTAAACTTTTGAATTCCACAAACAATGTCGAAACCTATCAAACCTCGTCCGAATGACCTCAAATTTTACACACGCACCAAAAATGACACTAAGAACCTACTCCATCTTCCAAAAATTCATTCCAACCCCGATATCAAATTTTTCACTGTCGATCAAAATCGCCAAATTTTTAACTTTTCACCAATTCAAGCCTAGTTCCACTACGGACCTCCAAATCACATTCCGGACGCACTCTTAAGTCCAAAATCACCTAACAGAGCTAACGAAATCATCAAAATTTAAATCCGAGATCATTTACACACAATTCAATATCCAGTTGAATTTTCCAACTTAAGCTTCTAATAAAGAGACTAAGTGTCTCAATTCACTCCGAAACCACTCCGGACCCAATCCAACTAACCCGTTATATCATAATATAGCTGAAGAACACAAAAGGGAGCAGAAATAGAGAAATGAGAATATAACTCTCGAAACGATCGGTTGGGTCATTACATTTTGTCACTTTCAGTTTGACGTAACATTTTGTGTGATGATTAATGTTATTGAAACTTACTTTTTGAATTGTTTAAAACGGTTAAAAAAAATTCTTACCCGTTGTAATATTTAAAGATTACTTGTCGACCTGGATTCAATGCAATATCTGTTATATACTTTTTTGTTTTGATTTATGTATTATTATGATATTTTTGTTATGTTAAATTTGGCAAAATTTGAGTATGTGATACTTGATTTGTTTTTTACCATCTCAATGAGTCTTGAATAAAAATTTATAAAACAATATGTAATCACAAAGTGGTGATATTTTAAAGGCTCGGGGGTGACTCCTAATGTACTTTGGCTTATTATGTCATTGATTGAGACCTAAGTGTAAGACGGTGGGTTCAAGTCCTAGCGCACTATGAGGGTAAGACATCGGTTTCAAGTCCTGATGCACTATGATGATAAGACTTGTGTTCGAGTACCAACTCATTATGGCTAACATGCATTTATATGGGTAAGACATTGGGTTTGCGTCCCAATGCACCATATTTAATTATATAATTATGAGAAAAGAAAAATAACATATTTTTCAGTGAAATAATCATGAAGCTTGTCCCATTTGATGTGCTCCATTCTTAAAGTGAATGTGATAGCGATGCATAATAAGTCTAAATTAAGACAAGTGGCTGACCAATGAATGCGGGCGTGCTAAAGACCAAAATAATAATAATAATCACTATGGTAATTGTAAAAAGGAGAACAATAAGGGTTCTCAAAATTATCCTTCAAAGGCGAAGAAAATGTGTATCAATGTGGCCTGTAAATATGAGGCACGTTAAGATGATTATGGTTCATTTGAAAATGTGACTTGTGATAAATATTGTAAATGCAGACTCATTCCTGAAAGTGAATGTGATATATATGTGATACAAATTATGCATAAGAATGTGATTATGCATGGTTGAATAAATACTATAACTCACTTCTACGGGAGGTTTGAGAGAAAGAAAGATAATGAACATTACGGTGTGGTTACATGAATATGCCATTGATCGGGTACGTGTTGTACACCAAAAACTATTTTGCCATCTTATAAAAAGTTATTAAAGGCAAATTTAAAGCAAGAAATTATTTTTCTTATGATGATCCATGAAAATTATTATGATATGATTTTCTCCGTGAAGGAGAAATTCACCATATGGATGGTGTGACAAAAGATCTTATAGTACAAAATAGAGTTTCGAAAGAATTAATTTATTACTATCCAAATGAATGAAATTATGCATGACATTGATATTGTATCAAGTCTCAAAAGAAACTTTTTGAGTTTCAATGTATTAGTCAAAGTGGTTGGCATATTGAGACTATAAATGAAAGGAAGATTGAATATCTTCATATTACTAAAATCATACCGGTTAAATATGAAAGTTTACCCAATTTTTCTTCTATTTATACTACAAATGTATAAGTATGATGATGAAATCACATGCCATAGTAAATCAAATATTTACTGAAATAAATATCAGTTGGCATGATCGGTCAGTCATGTCGGTTCAATTATGATGCGAAAAATGATTGGGAATTCGCATTGGCATATATTGAAGAATTAGGAGATTCTTTGAGAATTCTCATGTACGACTTGTTCTCATGATATTTATTACTATACCAGCTGGGGTTGGGATTGTATTCCCTGATATTTGGAACGTATATATATATATATATATATA
>ML395403.1:0-20710 GCA_005239525.1 Nicotiana knightiana | reverse complement strand
GGGGGGGGGGGGGGAGGTGGATGATGTTGTGGTAAAGAATAACTCAGTACACTATAGTTGTTCTCCATAGTGTCATTTTAAGTTGTCACTTACAATGGAATACGATACATCGGTATCGTTGTTATGTAAAAAAATGAGTGTGAGCAAACGTTCAGTGAATATTTAAGTAACCAGAAGATACCTGTATTCTGTTGCTCTGCAAGGGGTTCTTGTTATGCTGAGTTTAACATCAAAGACGATAAAACTCTGAGAGATTTTTTGAGGACTCTGGATGAACATCAGGAATATCTTGTGGTAAAAATGTTGGAAATGTATGTCAAAGCTGAACATGTTCACAATAATGAGGTTCCGCAAAGTAGGGATATCCCTCAATCATCAGGTGGTTATTTTAGAGCAGTTTTAGCCAAACAAGTTCTGGGTGAAAGAGTTTGGCATGATCTAAACTTATCTCTACAGACGAATGGGAGGCGAGGAAATAATTTCTCCCCTAGTTTACATAATCCACAAGTCGAGTAGTAAATTTTAATTTCTTTGTGTTACGATGTTTAGTTTTATGTAAAATATTTGTATTAACACTCATATATTCCACATAGGGTACGATCCAGATATGAATTTTACAAGTTATAAACCAACGTCCAGTTGGAATATACCTAGTTTTGGTGTGTTGGATCTTGGTGGTCCATCCGAGAGTCATCATCAATATGATAATGTCCATCATGGGATATCAACCTATTATGATTTGTAAGTGAAGTGATAAAGCTATATGTAAAGTTTGGATCAATTTGAGAAACTCATTATTTTATTGATTCTGCTGTGAAAACGAGCAACTTGAAGGTCATGTCCTTACTCAATTGCCCAAATATGACATATTTAATCAGAATTTGGTAGATGCGCAGAGTCAGAAAGAGAATAGTGATTATGAAAATAATGCTGAAGAGCCTGGAGATGACACACCCTTCCCTGATGAGGGTGATGATGAGGAGGAAGAGAATGCTGAACCTGATTTGACGACAGAGCATGATCCATCTCCTTTTAGACCAAGAGTGTACGAGTCCCACGCGTCGTTTCATTCAAGAGAGATTCCCTACTTTGATTATTTGCCAAACATGCCGAATGTGGATGCCCTCACAAGGGATCTTGATGAAATTCGGCCAGCAATATGGGATGAATCTAGAGAAATGGTGCTATCAAAGGGCATACTTTTTGCTGATAAAGCGCGCCTAAGCAGGGCGGTGTGAATGTACAACAAAAAGAGTGTTGTGAGATCGTGGTTCATGAGTCATCTTCGGATATATACAAGGTTATTTATCGTAGATGGTTTACGGGTTGTAACTGAATGCTACGTGCGAGGAAGCTAAGAATAAATATGTGGGTTGTGGGTAAATACATTGGCACCCACAATTGTGAAATAGATACATTCAATGAGAATTATTTTAACTTGAATGTTGACTTGATTTCTCTTGTCTTGATTTCACACATTGAAGCGTCCATAAGGTACAAGATCAAAGAGTATATAACATCTATCCACCAGGTGTATGAGTGTTTCATTACCAAAAGAAAGGCATTTCTCAGGAGAAAACATGCGTTTGAAATTGTTTATGGTAACTGGGATAATTTCTTTGCATCTCTACCCAGGTACATGGCCGCATTGCAACACTTTAACCCCGGGACTATTATTGAATGAAAACTTGAGCGGAGTCCGGGAATAGCAGAAGACATATTCTGGGCATTTACATCAGCCATTGATGGTTTTGTGCATTGTTGGCCGATAATATCCATAGACGACACTCATGTCTATGGAAAGTATGATATTAAGTTGTTGATAGCCATTGCAGTAGATGCTAATGGAAGTATATCTCCCCTAGCATTTGCTATTTGTGCCAATGAAATACAAGAGACGTGGACATTATTTTTGAACCACTTGAAGGAGCATGTTGTCAGACAACATTCGTGTATTTGTCTAATATCTGATCGTCATGGCTGTATTTTAAGTTCTGTACAGAATTTGCGTGCATGGAAGGAATCGTATGCCTAGTCTACTACCGACACTGTGTGAGGCGCCTGAATGCCAACTTCCAGAGGGCTTATCCGAACAAAGACTTGCATGATTTAATGTGGATGGCTGCAACAGATCACCATGAGTGTAAATTCAGGAGGCGAATGGAATTGATCAGGCAGGAAGACCAAAGAGCCTATACTTGGTTGATGCGACATGAGCTTGACAAGTGAACTTTGCATGCAGATGGTGGCAGAAGATGGGGAATCCTGACTATAAATGTGTTATAGTCTTTCAACGGGTTATTGAAGTCTGCAGGTGGATTGCCTATCACTGCCATGGTGTGGATGTCATTCAAGCAGATGAAGGGGAGGTTTTTTGAAAGGTCTAGAGGTGCATCCTCATTTATGGAAAGGAGTGTTGAATTCATGCCAATACCAATGAAAAGATTTGAGAAATACAGGAAACGATCACAATGGCATTCACTTTTGCAGTATTGCTACAAGCAAAATATTTTTGAAGTTTGCACCGCTATCCATCATAAATGGGGGAATAATACACACACCGTCAATGAAACCAGAAGGTTATACTCTTGTGGGAAATGGTCTATCTATCACATGCCGTGCTCACATGCCATGTAGTGCTTTCAACATACAGGTTTCGCGGCAACGAGGTACGTTGATAAAGAATATAGTGTTGTTGCATACTTAAACACCTATAGTGGACAAATGCAGCCAGTGGGTGATGAGCATTATTGACCGCCGAAACCATTTAAAATGGTGTGTAACAAGGAGTATGCGCGTCAATGACAATTGTAGAAAAGAAATCATATAGAGAACCAAATGTTCCCAAATAGGACACGACCGCCGTAAATATCATTCAACTGGTTTGGGTAGCGGTGGTAATTCAGTTTCCGGTGGAAGTTCACCCAATGTGCCCAATTATTATGATACACGTAGTGTTTTGTTGCAGTAATTTGGTGTAACAAATGTATGTAAATGTTCAGCTTGCAAAATATATGAAATAAAATTATGATTCCAATGGGGTTAAATTTAATTGATATTTAGCATTAATACTTCAGTATAATAATTTAACATACACCCCAAGAAAAAAAAACAATAGTCATTCGCCATTATCGTTGCTGTCTGGCACGATTTCAATGTCATTGTTTTCATCTTCTTTGTCAACATCGTGTACGCACCCTTCGGGACCGAGGGCATCGTAATCTAGGCCCCAATTGACACACATTTCTCTCGCATTTTATCGCTATCATCAATAAGACCACTTGCTTTATTTCTACAACAATATGGATTCCAACATCCAACGTTTGTGGTAGAAACTTAGATAGTCCCTCCCACTCGATAACTGTTGGGAAAATAGGATAATCATTGTCTCTATGTAATTTTTCATTTTCGAATAAATCCCAGTACTGATCCTCCGTTCCTCTCAGGTAGTTAAGATCATCCATTGCATGATAACCAGCTAGTGCCTTTTCCATCTCTACCTTCATCAAATGCTGAATCACTTCTAGTTCATCTTTGTGTGTGTTTGTTAGGAAGGTTGCATACAATGCTTGTGGCATAACAAGCCCATGCCAACGACATAGTACTTCATAATCACATCGTTTTGAATAAAGGGGAACCCATTATAGTTTTTCGCGCCAAATTCTCATACCTTTAGGCTTTGTAGAATGTGTTTCGCCCTCAATAATGTGCCCTGCAACTTTGAGATCAGTGTGTATATTAATAGGCTTATTTTCCAAGGACACAAAACATCATACCACTTTTAATTAACCAAGTCAGTATAGCAACCTAGCATATGTTTTTCAAGGTAGGGATCGATAGTGTTTAGACGTGTTCCATGGGGATCTGTTGAACTACCTTCATCCTTCTGCCTCTTTTTGAACCACTTATTAAATGTTAGTGGTATTTTTTAAATGGATGTTGTAATATTTCTTCACATGGTATTTGAATACAGATGTCTTGGTTCAGTTTAAGAAGTTGTCTTATACCCCAAAAAATCATTATCAAGCGAAGCATAGCGCGCCACCAATATGTGTATGTGTATTGTCTTGTCGACCTGAAAAAGCTGCCGTTTTGGAAAAATTGTATTGTACCCTAAAAAATCATTATCACGCGAAGCATAGCGTGCCACAAAGATGTGTTATGTGTATTGTATTGTCGACCTGAAAAAGCTTCCGTTCTGAAAAAGCTGTATTGTACCCTAAAGAATCATTATCATGCAAAACATAGCGCGCCACCAATATGCGTTATGTGTATTGTCTTGTCAACCCGAAAAAGCTGTTGTTCTATAAAAGCTATCTTGTACCCTAAAGAATCATTGTCACGCGAAACATAGCGCGCCACCAATATGCGTTGTGTGTTTTATCTTGCCTATAAAAGCCTATCACATTTTAGTTATTATTTGCGCTTAACCAAAACAAATAGAAATACTTTCCATAAATTTTTCATTTTTCTTGCATTAAGAAATGTCTGGATGCAATGACGTACCAAGGTGTTATTGTGGAAAACATGCGATTTTGAAGCCGTGTTGGTCAAATAGTAATGTGAGGCACCGACGCTGGATATGTCAACAACTTGTAAGTTATTATTTTGGAAAAAATATTTGGTAATATTTTTTATATAGCATGTTAACTACTAATGTTGTGTTATAACCCCCATAGTAGTACAAAAATCAATATAAATCTGAATAATGGTATGATGAACCCATTAACTAGGAATATTACAAATCATGTTTGCAGTATGTTTGGAATATAACCAGTGGATATGAACTCCAGCTCTTTAAACTACAACAACAACTTGTGGCAGTGCAAGAGAAACTAAAAGAGGCAGAAGAAGAAAAATTAGGCTGGAAGAGCAATTTAAGTGGTTGAAGCACAGAATAATGGGTGATATTGACTAAACAAACACATGGATGTGTTGAGTGCAGTATTTTATCTTTATGTTTTACGTGTCATGTAATTTCATTAATTGTACCAAATTTAAATTATGTTAAGTTGTCATTTTTGTTTTTGTGTTGTTGTATTAAACTAAATAAATAACCTGAAAAATTAAAAAGCATGTGCAAATAATGTAAAACATAAATAATGTTACTATTATATACTGAACGTCATATGTATAGATAATAAAAAGTATCAATGCGTCCCACAACTTGTATGCTTTAAAGCATTAGCTGGCCTGAGGCGCATCCCATCCCGCCCGGCTACACTATCAGGATCATTCTCATCTTGTTGCCTCTTTATCGGAGGATGTGTTGTAGCATGATCATCGACAAGGCTGGCAGGCTCGGTAGAAGGGGTCGCCGGTCCAACAGTAAGCTACATAATAATAAGATATTTTAGTATATGAAATATTTACTAATGTACGTGTCAGCTAAAAAAATTTAATGGTCTTACCATGGTCTCGGCGGTCTCCTGAATATAATCATCCGTCTTAGGCATGTTAGTATCGCACAAAGTGGCTTCCGTGACGGGCGAGGATGATGCCTTTAAAAAGAATAAAAACGCTTTAGATATTGATGACTAATAAATGAGATAAAAATAAATATAAATAATAGTAATATAAACAAACCTGCACCCATGAAAGATCCTTAGCATCCCTCGATGATGACCCATAACTCAGTCGGCAGCCACTATGCACATCTCGTGTCAGACGGTCATCAACAGCCGTCGATGGCTCTGGGGGCCCAGGAAAATACTGATTCCACTCCTGTCGCATAATGGTCGTGCCTGTGATCAACAATGCAGCTGACGGGGTCATCTGCGAAGTCCCTGGCGTCAGCTGAAGGATGAATGGCGACATATCATGAGGAGCATCATCTAGCTCAGGGTGGTCACCCGGCTGATCAACTCCAAAATCTTCAACAGGTGTCTCAACGCCACTTGCTGGGGACCACGTCCTCACCGACCCCCACGACCTCGTGGGACACCTCTTCCTCTCTGGGCACGCCTGCCACATCGACCACGTTCAGGATCCAATGCTGGCCCATAATAGTGTTGCTCTGGCGGCAGATAATCAGCCTCGTGTCCTAAGAACTAGTCATCTCGGGCTCGCCTCAATGTCCAGGAAGCCAGATCTGTAACCTGGCGGCCATACTCGTGCAAAGCTGCCGCTCCCTAGCCGGTATGTTGCTGATCTGCAGCCCCAACTGGTGTAACAGACGTAAGCCAATAGGCTGCACAACATGTAAAATATTAATTACGGAATAATAGCTTAATGTTATAAGTAAGTATAACAGATAACATACTAATGCCTCAAGCCTCCCAACGTATGGAATGTATCGACCACCAACTCGATGAACGGGATTCCCGAAGAAAAGTTGGGTAATGTTGCGGTACTAGCACATATACTCATGCTCACCATCCGTACGTTCAGGTGGAGGGGGTGGCAGAATCAGGTCATGCCGACGGTCCCAAATCTCAATATGCGCCTCTAGCCAGACCATGTATGTCTGGTCAACCCTGGAACGATCATCCCGATGGTAATGTGTCATAATCCAAGAAGGCGGAGTAGGTACAAGCTGCGGTCAATCAAATTGGCAAAGGACTCGCTCCGTGGCATGATGCTCGACAATATCGAGACACATCAATGGGACAAAAGAGCTCCACATAAGTCGGTCGCTCGAGCAATAATCGGGCAAACCAGCTATTAGCTCGTCGTTGTATGGCCTCCATATGAACTATTAAGTAAAAATAGGAATCGTGAGTAAACACAACACATATAAAGCCAGGCCAAGTAAACTTAAGTATATATGTACCTGCGCGCCCTCCAGCAAATCCAACAAATCCCGACAACAGGGAGATTATGCCGAGCCTCGACCTCGCGTCCGTAGCCTCGCCTATCAACCCACCTCCTAGCTAAAAGGAGAAACGATGGAGGTCTTGCATTCAGAGCGATGGGTGGTAGAGGTGGATGCAACTGCAGGAACCGCTCTCAGGCCCAAACCTAATATACACTGTGGACGTAAAATTTAAGGTATACTTTTACTATGTATGTTATAATCATGAAAATAATTGACTATGTTTTCACCTGCAACAACGACAAAAATCCGGCAACGTCTCGCTGGTGCCCATGCTTGCTCGACACATCTGCCTATAAAAGTAACCTAGTATAGCTGCACCCCAGCTCTAACCATGTAAATCATCTAGCCGCTCAAGATAATGAAGAAATCTCAAACTGACTAGGTTTCCCGAAGTGTTCGGGAACAATATCACACCAAACATAATCAGCATCAACAATCTCGTGTATCGGTCGATATGAAGATTCAGTGTATCATCCGTAATGTCTGCATCCATCGCCTCCAGATGCATTCGGACGGGCGTCAACTGCAAACGACTGATCCCACTCAATGCAGCCTCCTACGTTGGCTGGAAACTGGTGAGCCACTGCAACATCTCTAGGTACTGCAATCCCGTATATTCTTTGAGAACATGCGGGTAAGCTACATGATGTCCATCAACCGGCAGCCCATACAGAACCTCCACATCGTGAAGCGTGATAGTAGCATCGCCAATAGGTAAATGAAACGTGTGTGTCTCCGGTCGTCACCGCTCTATCAAAGTCGTGGTCAACGATCAGTCCAACTGCAACCGATCGATCTCTATGATCCTATAGAAACTCGTATCCTGAAGGCATATGACATACGGGGATGGAGTGGGTGGGCCCTAAGAAAGTCCCACATATCATTTACCCGTCTAGCAGAATGTCTGGGCCAAACACTACCCCTCCCATATGTACGATGACCTATGCTCGGCTGTAGCAACAGTAGCTCTAGCGATGCAGGTCCGGAATGCACAGGCAGAACTTCCATGACGACTACTGTAAATTGAACAATATTAATTAAGGTATTTTTCTTTTTATTGCTTAACATCTTTAAATATATTGCAAAATCTTTAATATTAAGATTTATTCGATATTTTTACTATATTGTTAATTAGGTTGATACATTTTCTATATTATAATTTTATATTTTATATGTTAGTTTATTATTTTATATGTTACTTTAATATTTTATATGTTGGTTTACTATTTTAGATGTTTGTTTATTATTTAATATGTTTGTTCTTATTTTATATGTTAGTTTATTATTTTATATGTTTGCTTATTATTTTATATATTTGTTTATTATTTTATATGTTAGTTTATTATTTTATATGTTAGTTTATTACTCACCTATTTTTTACTATAATAAAATTAAATAATTAATTTTCATAACTATACAAGATTTAATTCTTAAATATTCATGTAATAGTACTAACAAATACTGCTGTTTTCTAATGTTATTTTCTTACGTTTGTTGACTAGAATTCAAGAGAGTTTATGTTTGAACTATCAACTTTTTTCAGATATTTTTGGGTTTAACAGATAATTAAATGATTAATTTCAATAGCTACAACATTCTATGCTGAAGGGCACTACATTTTATTAAGCTAAAAGGGCACTACATTACAAATGCGAGCGCTACATTAAAATTATAGGCACAAGATACCACTACAGCGAACTAAAGTCACATATTCATATATGTACAACGATAACATCTAAATAAGATTAATTATTCCTAAAATAATAATTTATCTGTTATACTAATTTTTTAGAAAATAACTAATCTAAACTGTATAAAAACAACAAATTAAATTAATCACAAAACAATCACGAAAAAATATATACCAAAGTAAAAATTAACTAATTAACACTTTTTTTTTTACAACTAATAGCAATTTTTCTATTTTACTAAATTTTTTTATCAGACTAATAATATAATCCAGATAAAAAATAATAAATTAATGAAATCGCAAAACAATCACGAAATAACATAGAACACAATAAAAACAACTAATAAGCATTTTTACACGTGTTTTAACAAAAAATAAGTCGGAATACGATATAACGCCTTAGAGAATAGAGTTTCTAGTCCAAATACAACGGATCCCCAAAAACTTAGGATTGAGGCGTAATTGCATATTGTTGTAGTACTCTGTGGCAGCGCTAAGGAATGCAAGAGGGTTTCGAATCTCCTTTGCCAGAATTATATTTTATGTATATAGTAATAGATATTGAATCTCCTTAACACAATGTATGTTTACTTTTTAAATTTTGATAGCAGTACTTTGAATATAAAAACTTGGGCAACTAGAGTGAATATTAAAGATGTTCCCTCAATATGGGGACACCAGGGAAGGGAATGGAAAAATGGGGAAGTCTAGTTAAACTGGAGTCATTTTCATTTTATTTCGTCAATGTTTGTCTAAATTGAATGAAACATGTTTTGTACATTTATCCATAAGTCTCAAATTCGAGCTCTTAAAATAGAAAATCATTCAATAGATAACACTTTACGCCTTGGTGAAGTCCTCGAATACTTATAGAAAAGAAGTAAAAACAAAGCTTATCAGGAGAAGCTGGTTGCGTAAAAAGGCAAGAGCAGTTACACCAGATACACTTGACATAGATCAAAGAACAAATTAAAGAAAATGGATTGAACACCCAAAACACAGAGAGCAAGAATTCTCCAAGAATCTGAGACCTGACCATCCTGATCAATTATGGCTTTGTTTCTTTAGAATATATCAATTATACACAAACATGATACTCTTCCTTTTGCTTTTTGCTTCTCCCCCCGGTAGGTGTTTCAAATTGTAACATAACACCATTACAATAAGGTACAAACATAATCTCTATGCGTAATCCATTCTCCTTTAGTTCGTCAATCACATGCCATTTCTAAAGACTAGCATATGAAACCGGATACAACATAAAACTACACAAAATCATCAATCACACACGAGATTCCTCAAATTTACATCTCAACCGCGCCTCATCTATGTATGATACTTGCACTAAGCGTAGCTATCGCATCCAAAACCTGAGTAGTCCACCTCATATGATCCCAGTGGAAATGCTTGAAGTTGCATTAATCTTCAGCGAATGCTCGGGAATATATGTTACACCTGCCAATGCAGAGTATTTGTCTCAGTAAATTCATTCTCTTACAATGACTTCAACTTGCTATGTACTCAAATGACCACAAACAAAGAAAATCAACAAGCAATACCACAAGAATCAAAAGGAACAAGCAGATAGTAGCACATAAAAAAGAACATTTTCCACAATGTTTTGAAAAATTAAAGACACACATGCACCAGAGGAAGCGTTCACTCATACTTTTACAATAAATTTTCTCAATTAGTTCATAAAATATAACACAAAATGGATTAATCATATCAAGGGCCAAGTCTTCTTTCTGCAGTCTACCCGACAAGGATGGTGCAAGAAGAAGAAGAATGGAAGGCACAGATAATTAATAAAGACAGCTAAAAATGATTATACACCACATGGAGAGCACAGTCAAATTCTTTGCAAAGGTGAAAAATAAAACCGAAGAAAATGGCTGCAGACTCAATAACTTGGACATGCTCACTGAAGCATAGTTCCATTTGATGCTGGGGGCTTGTAGAGATCCGGAGAATAGAGTGTATCATCAAATTGAAACACCCTGAGATTGAGAAAACTAAGAAACATACATAAAGAGGGAAAGGATGTGGGATATTCATTTTTTCTTCATTTCTTTCTTTATCAAAAAATCTGGTCATTAATTTGGATGTTAAAGCGGGGGTAAAGTCACATATTTACAGAAGCTTAATATTTCCCACACGAAACTGGGGCAAAACCATAGCTCAATAGGTTCTAATATTCATAAAAACAAATAGTCCTTTTCCATCTTGACACGCGTTTTAAGAGGATTACTGTCATGTCATCCAATCCTTGTTTTCCCTTCACAAGGCCAAATATGGGAAAGAACTTCTCTTCTCCTTTCTTTTCGTCTTAACTGACCTCATCTTTGTTCTTTTGATCCAAATAAACCCCAAAACAGAATTGTCAAGGCAAGCTTAACTCATATCCTGTCCTAATTTTTGAGTAGTAATTGAAGCAAGAGCGGGAGAAAGGAACCAAAGAAAACAAGATATTAATCAGACTTCCTGGTATTTCTTATATTCAGGTGAAAATTTTATTTCACAAGGTATTGAGGAGGCTAGGTATTATAACCGCCTCTCCACCCTTCACGCATTTCTTTCTAGTGAAACTCGTATATGGGCAGGAGTTGATGCCAAATTCCTGCCACCTCAAAGGATATTTAAATAGAAGGTAGGAAACAAATGTAAAACTTTGAGCTCTGCCAATACATATATCGGCAGGGATTGATGCCAAATCCCACCACTTCAATGCGGATATCTAAATTAAAAAAAGGCAGGAAATAAATTTAACAATTTGAGCTCTACTAATACCTTTTTCCTTAACATCAATCTGTAAAGAATCAAGTGTGATTATACCATCCGTCAGGGGGAGTAGTTCAAGTTTGATGGTTGCTGTAGATTGAGAGGGCACACATCTGAAGCCACCAAGAAGAGGTGTAAGGTTAAAATTCGAATGAGAAATAAAGAAAATTAACAGATAAATGCTTACCCTAAGGGAACTCTGCTCTGCAACCATAAATGTGTACAACCTAAATCGCCATTTGGAAGCACATCAGGTATGGGAGTGGCCCTCTCACTAAATGAAACTGATTGAGAAAGATTTTTCCCTTCCGGTACTTGATTAACTGATACCAAGCTATTGCTCTGAGCAGCAGTTATTTGCTTATCAATACTCACTCTCTCTGTGAAATCAGAAGAACCAATGAAGGGACTCATTGGTGATGTTGGTGAAGTACTCAATGACACAACAGAAGGTGGGGATGTAAGGGAAGCTGGAGCAAGCACTGTCATTGTTAGATCTTGTGAAGTTAGGTTTGATGCCTGAAGAGTTAAGACCTGACAAATTGAACAATTTAAGAGAAAACCTTCATCTTGGCAAGTAAAAATACATGTATTCTTATATCATGTTCAAACCTGTACTGGAAGCTGAGCACCTCCTTCAAAAGACCCAAGGGTTTGTTTTGTCATTTCAGATGCAACAGAGATCATAAGGTCCCTAGAAATTCGTGGTCTCCAGCTTGTTGGCTGCTTGAAGAATAACTTTGATTCTACAAGTATCCACAGAAGATCCGAGAACTTAATGAGATTAAAAGCTCATAATATTTTTCAGATACATGTACCTACAAAGAGTTCCTTTTTTTTGGATAAATACCTAAAAACAGTTTCTACCTGTGTAGTTGCATCGACATGATACCAGAACTGCATACTGATCAGTAGGTGACCCAATATTTCTTTCCTCAATATTGGAGAAATGGTGCAATGTTGATGCTGCACTTCTAGAATGTACCCGTGAAGATCGAAAAGTTTTTCCACTATGGCCGTTGGAACTCTTCAAGATGGGATTGACTGGTTTGAGAACGAAAGAGTGTTCTTCACCTCTCCTGCAAAGGGCATATTGCAGTTACTCTCTTCAGATTTTCAATCCAGCAGTTATAACAACTCCAACAATAAGTAAGGCCAACACTGGAGTTGAAGCTAGCAATAAAAATGAATAGCCTTAATCTAGAAACACCTAACTGATGACTAGTGGACTTAGTTTAAACATACTTGGAGAAAAGTAGTAAGATATTCAAATTTCCTCCAATGTCAATATTCGGCTTGATCACTGGTAATTGGCTAAAAAACAGCAGGTTTAAAGAAATTCTAATCCTGATGTAATATTTTCAGAATTTCTTAATAAGACCTGCCTCAATGGAAGGGATGCTTCTGTTTCTGTTTATGGTCAATATATGTTCCAATATACCAGTAAAAGAGAAGAATAAACACTAAACAAAAGTAGATTAGGAAAAGTTCAATCGCTAAATACAAATTTACATACACAAGGCCAAGAAGTGAAGTTTGTTGCGAGTCAGCACACTAGCACTATTCATAGTGGTTAGAATTAGATAAAGAAGATAAACCCTTATTAGAAAAAGATAAAGGAGATGAACTGCAGAAAACCTGAGGACCAAATTTGGCAAACTATAGTCATCCCCAGCTTCAATACATGCAATTGGTAATGATAACGGAGGACCACTTTTTGAAGCTTCTTCAAAAATGATTGTTACGGCATCTATGTAGACAACAATGTCAGGTGCATTTGCTGGACAAACATTCTGCAAAGATTACTAATTTCATATTAATCGTCTAGACATGCCCAAGCCATAAGGTACATTAAATTCCTAGCTACATTGATATATCCAGTAACAAGTTCCAATACATAAAACGAAGAGGGAGTTGATGAAGTTACTCAGGCTAAAAAATAGAACCCACCTTGATCTGGACACAAAGGAGATCATCTGTATTGCAGTCAGCAGCAAAAGAAGTAATTTCTACTGGTTGAATAATTTCAATTTTCCTCCTCCATCTCCTTCCAGGAATGAAAATACCTTCTAAACCACAACGAACAGAAAATCTTTCTGGCTCTAGAGATACACCTCTAAAAGATAAAAGCCCTTCACCCCTATCACTCTTCACTGACCTTTGAAATGAAAAACGTTCCCAATCTTCTGGATTAAAACTTGGTGCAGCAGTGGAGGTTGTAACAGACGGAGGTGGTGCACTATTTGGTGGAAGTGAAGACATAGAGTAACTTCTAAAGTTACCAAAAGAAAAGAGCTGCGATCCAGAAGATCCAGATAAGGTGGGCTTTGTGGACGTACTACGAATGCTCGCACTAGAACTTAACTGAGGCGGGGATAAAGGTCGTGCTGAAGGGGGAATAGAATTGTCTATAGGGAGTAGCCATTTCAACAGTTCACCACAGGGATCCTGCTTAGCATAAGTCAAATTCTCCTCGTTCAAAGACGACAAACTTCTCTCCTGATACTTCTCAAATTGAAGAATTTCCAGCACCGGATCTCTCACAAACTCAATACCGACATTTACTTGTAAAAGTACCTGCATCCTTCCAGACAACAAAATTGAATCCACATCAGTTCTCCAGGGCAAAAGACATACAAATTAAGTAATACAATCCCAAGTCTGTAAGCACAGAAAGAGCGCGAAAAGAGGAAACATTTTTCATACTTTGATTTAAACTTTCACACCACTAAAACAATACTTGTCTAAGATCAGTAGTTTTAGTTTTTTTCTTTGATACATAAGATCTGTAGATATAATTGTCTTCAGTGGAAATTATAGACTTGAATAAGGAGAAAATATAACAAGGGATGAGATCTGTAGAATCCACTTTCTCACCCTGCACTACATTGAACAGTAAAACCATTCTTCTGAAGTAACACTAAAGAACCCATCTTAGCCTGGAGAGAACACATCCACAATTTCCTAGAATTTAGAACTTTCAAGTTTCATCACCCTCACAAAAACCCAAAATTTGAGAGTCATCCCATTCAACACCAAACAACCTTCTCGTGGACCCTTATGCTGCTGTCTCAAGAGCCACACTCTACAAAATCCATTGTTACCCCTCCCAGAACTCCTTTCCAAACAACCTCCATCCCTGTGGACAAGCTTATGTAGGACATCAGACCACCATCTCCACATCTCAGATCTTGTTTTGATTGGACAACAGCAGATTTTTGGAACTTTTGTAAACACAAGCTGAATATGGCTTCTTTCAACCAGGGGTGGATCTAGCATGTAATATATGGACTCTACATGATAAAAATCCACTAAAGAAGTACAAAATAACAGATTTCGAACCAAGTAAATTAAATGGGGTGGTAGAATACCAAACTCGAACTCATAATGTTAAAATTCTGGATCTGCCTCTGCTTTCAACCACGTAAATCCTCTTTGTCACAATTGACATTTCCTACAATCAAGAAATTGTTTCTTGTAGAGCTGCTAACCATGTGCTAAGTGACAGGAAACAGGTTCATGCAGGCATAAGTTCAATATAAGAACAGAAACATGACAGCAGATACCAAAGCCAACACTATGAAAGAAACAGAATGCCTTTATACAAGCTCTAAAAGGTTATGGCATGTGGTTTGGTCTGTAGACATTTCACTAGAGATTAAGTATAACTGCAGACACTACAAATTTTTGACAAACATACCACTATATCTCCATTTGGAAGGGCACAACACTTGACAGCATTTCTTGCCACTCCACCAGAGGTTCTAGCATCAAAGTTTCCCTTATCAGTGGAAGTACTCAAAGATAGCTTCTTTTTAAGTGTCTTTACTGCTTCTGAGCCATCTGCTCCATTCGTATCAGAGACTTCCTCCATAGCTTTTCTTTTTGACCACAGAGGCTCATCAGACTCGGCAATTCGAGCGAAAAAGTGAGAATTGTTAAACCTTTGTACTAGTGATTCTGTTTGTCTTTTGTAGTCTTCCAATCTCAACAGAGATTCACCAGCAGAAACCTCCTTTTCGGGATCAATCTTTGCATTACCATTCTCACTAACACTACTATCACCCACTGCTCCTCCAGGGGAAACAGACCCCGAATTACTCCCTGTGTTACCATTTTGTTTCTGGTTGCTTTGTCCAATACCATTTTTATTCATGACAGCCGCAACTTTAAAAGGTGTAATAATTTCTGTATCCTGCTTATAGGCTGAGAGACAGGCAAGTATATGGACCTGTTCACCTACAATTGATGAAATTTTAGAGATAAATAAAAGAGGAAATCTGAAAAAAGGTGGACGATGATATAAAAACAGAGGGAGAGGAGGAAACAAGAAAAGGAGATTAACAGTTGTAGCTACCAGGTATAACAAAGAAGCGGTCCAGTGCGCATATGGATGATATATCTGATGCCTCACTCCAGTTATCAGGAAGCCTATCTGGAAAGGCATGTCAAGACTTGGTAATTAGTTCATTAGATATGAGTTCTGAATTACTGGACAAACATTTTGAATGTCGAACACTATCTTTTGAAGCAAAAAATAAAACAGTTCAGACGGAAAAATCAAGCACACCACTTAGATTCATCCAAGGCAAAACAAAGTATTACATAAATATATGAAAGACAGAATTATAAATATATTAGCTTTCAGAAGATGAAGAAAACAACAACATTCTGTGATAAAAGAAATAGACGGAATTCAGGACTATTTGAATCCTTCTGCACACCCAAGGTTGAATAGTCCAAGAGCTTACAGAAAAAGTAGAGATGAAATAGAAGACAGCAGAAGTACTCTTCATGATGCAACTGTTCAGTGTTGTTCCTGAATATTACAGATAAAACTTTTGAAGGTTTAGATCCTTGACCAATATTTTGATCCAGCTAAAATGTCATTGCCAAATGCCAAGCACTGCTAGGAATAAATCAGACTTTCTTCTTTTAAAAAGTTTGATAAGTAAAAAATTTACAGAATACTTGCAGTAGATTATGATCCAAAACTATATATGATAATGTTGGGAACTAGAATAAAAGAAAGTACCTTACCCTGCATACTTATCAGAACTGAAGTGATGATCCACAATAAAAGTTATAAATGATACCCTTCAATTTAAACAAGGAGCGCAAAAGATGCTAACATTTCCAATCTCTAGATTTTGAACTTCATGGATTCGGGATTCTAGGACAGCGGCCTCAAATGCTAATAACTGCATTTGAAATTTAATATTTGTCCATAATTAGTGGACATCTTAACACATATGTAGGGTCTAGGCCAAAGCTATTGGATTCGGCCGAACCCATAGCTTCCATTGTGGATCCCCCTGTTTCCAAGCACTCAATTCAGACACCCATGAGTAACTTACTGAATGGAACCAAGAGCATATAGCCGAAAAGGACAGTAGGCAGGCCACCAATAGGTATAAAACCATCTGACTCCCTCTTTGAAAAGCTCCCAACCTTTGAAGAACATAAGAGTTGTATTCACAAACAGTCCACTGAGAAGAGAATATTTGTACAAGTGCTTTCCCTCCTTCAAAGAATGGACAATCTTCCATAATAACTATGGTAATCTAAAGTTTAAATCGCTATTGAGCCCAGTAGGATGAATACAAGAGATAGTTTGACAACAGGATTGTAGATTAAACTCCTAACAAGATTCTTTCTCACAACTTGAGGTAGAAGGACATTATAAAATTCGGGGTAAAGCTACTATACAAATCTGTACTGGAGATTTTAGGCAATAAAATTTCTAACTTTGAAGACAAATGACTCCAGAGAGGCATGCAACTCGTCCAGACAGAGAGTAATAAGGAATCCACACAGTTAAGAAAATAGAAATTTCCTATAGATGAACAAATTCCCACTCCGTGGGAAAGCAATTCAGAGTACTCTACATTTCTAACAACTAATGCACATGGCCATATGCTACGTATCAATATAGTCCAAGACATGTGATGTAGCACATCTAATCGGTAATGGGCATACAGATACAGATGTCAAGCATCAAGAGCAAGGAGGAAAACAAAAAAGCTTAGACTTCATAGAAAAGGAGAAAAGAAGGAAGATGTTACCCTTTGGAATAGTTATCCATCCTTCATCATCTTTAACATCAATGTGATTGGCAACAAATCGAGAGTTGGTCCTCTCATTTGCATCCATAAGATCTTCATCCACATTCCCATATTCATTACCCTCACCATCGTGTTTCTCACCCTCTGGAAAAGGATCTTCAGCAATAAGACCCTCTAAAGTAGTACTTGGTTTGGAAGCATGGTTTGGCTCCGATTGAACTTCACGAGCAGGTGAGTGCTCGGAAGCTGCAGTCTGATTAGACCTCAGCATCAGGAAGTTCATGATTTCCCCTGTAACTACCTACAAAAATGAAATCTTAGCTTTCATTATCCAAACTTAATCCTAGAAACGACTGATAAAAGTACACATACGTGTGCGTGTTAATTTTCTATGCACACAGAGTAGAGTTCAAGTACAGCCAAGGAGTGTGGGGGAGCGGATTTGATCCCTCCACCCGTCTCCAGTTCGAAACTTGCGAATGGAGAAAACCACAGTAGGGCTTCCTCCTTTAATGGCCCTACATGGCATGAATCCGGATTAACGGACTGGTCAGTGGCCGAGCCACATAGACTAAAGGTTAGTCAGTTGAACACCCTCATCTAAAGTCTACATTGTATGTAGAAAATGATACCGCATGTAGGTCAACAATCACTTTCTATACATATATATTAAATTTTGAACATCCTTAGCTGATATTCCTGGCTTCATCACTGGACCACTGGCAAATACCGGATGTTTATCCCCAAATAATAGAGTTCCAGTTAGGGGCACGCATGCTGGATCTGCCTAGGCTCAAATAGAGTTCCAACTCATTAGATTGTAATAATTTGAAAATATAACTGTCGTAATTGTGTTTCTGCTTCGAAGAAACCACTACATTTATTCAACTAATAAACACGACAATCATAAGTTACTAGAAAATGAGTACAATAGCTGCAATAATTAGTAAATTAGATAAATAGAACTGTGAAGCGATAGGGATCCAACAGATATAGAATAGGGCTTTGTGAGTTATTGGATCACTACTTAGGAATTTGAGGGAATTTGTAATAGAATGAGGAAATGAAAATGGAAAATGAAGTGTAACCTGATCGGAGAAGTCGCCGGAGAGGAGAGCCGAGAGGTTGCGATCAGGAACACGGTGGTGGACCGGTGGTGAGTCGGCTGAACTCGGACCGGGTTTAATAAGTGCTGGGTGATAGGGGCTTTGGATCTGTGTCAGAGGTTCGATTTTTCAAGTACTCACTTCGTTCAGTTTTTGAGTTTCAGTTTGTTTTAACAACGTGAGGGAGTACTTGCATTTTGAGGAATCCGGAACCAAAATGTAATATATATAATGCCCTTTATAACTTAACCATCGTTTGCCAAGTTAAGTATAACACCTTTTTAAAAGGCAATATATATATAAAGCTCTTTTTTATCGCGTTATATATATATTATATATGTTCACCAATAATTCTTCTGGATTTAACTGACAAAACAATAATTCAACTAGGTATAACATCCATATTTAAAGCGTTATACCTCAAATAATTGTACTCCCGAGATTGATTTTTTCCTTATTTAAAGAGGTTAAGGATTTTGTAAAATCCATTACAAATATTCTCAAGTCTTCTGAAATATTTCTTTGTTAAGTTGTTTTGCATTTTGTCATAATGTCTGAAGAGCGAAGAATTAAGGTTTCATTATATTGGGGGGTGAGGTTGTTGTGGCGAATAACCCAGTAAGCTATAATTTATCTCCACAACGTCATGTTAAGTTGCCACTTACAATGGAGTACGATACATTGGTATCGTTGTTATGTAAAAAAAATGAGTGTGAACAAACATTCGATGAATATTAAAGTAACCAGATGATATACGTATTCTGTCACTCCGCAAGGGGTTGTTTTTTCTGTTGAGTTTAACATCGAAGACAATGAAACCCTGAGAGATTTATTGAGGACTCCGGATTACCGATAATTTCTTCTGATAAAAATGTTGGAAATGTACGTCAATGCTGAAGACGTTCGCAATAATGAAGTTGCGCAAAGCAGGAATATCCCTCAGTCATCGGGTGGTTATTTTGGAGCAGATTTCGACTGAAAGAGTTTGACATGATCTAAACTTATCTCCATGTGCGATGAGGAGCGAGGAAATGATTGCTCTCCTAGTTTGCATAATCCACAAGACGAGTGGTAAACTTCAATTTTCCTTTGTGTTACTCTGTTTATTTTTGATGTATTGGATTTGTATTAACACTCATATATTCCATAGGAGGTACCGATCAAACATGACTTTTACAAGTTATGAACCAACAACCAGTTGAAATATGCTTAGTTTTAGTGTATTGAATCATGGTGGTCCATTCGGGGGTCAATGCCAACAGGATAATGTCCATTAGTAACTCATTATTTTGTTGGTTGTGCAGTAAAATCGAGCAACTTCAAGGTCCTGTCCTTACTCAATTGCCCTAAGACGATATATTTAATCCGGATCTGGTAGATGCGCAGAGTTAGGAAGAGAATAGTGATTATGACAACAATGTCGATGAGTCTGGAGATGACACACCCTTCCCTGATGAGGGTGATGAAGAGGAGGAAGAGAATGTTGAACCTGATTTGACGAGGGAGCATGCTCCACCTCCCGTTAGACCAAAAGTGTATGAGTCCCACGTGCCGTTTCATTCACGAAATAACATAGAGCACATTAAAAATAACTAATATGCATTTTTTATACATGAGTTTTAACAAAATCTAAGTCGGAATACCTCGATTTAAAGTTTTTGGAAAGTTGAAGATTTGGTGATTTGGAGCCGAAACGAGCAACCCACTATGAAATAACGCCTTAGCTAGGATGTGGGACCGAGAATCTATACTTTTTGTTGGATCGGTGGGCTCCACTCGAGTTTTTTCCGTTAACAATAGGGGAGGGGNCTTTTGTTTAATGCGGGGGGGGGGGAGGTGGGGGAGGCGTTGCTGGTTTGGTTAAGACGCTATACTATAGCGTCTTAAGATAAGGCGTTATACCTTCCCGTTCTTTTGAGGTTCAAATATAGCGTCTTAAAAGAACATTATACTTAACTGGACAAACGGCCGTTAAGGTATAGCACACTTTAAAAGGGCGTTATACATATTATAGTCACCAGTTATTTTTTTTACACATTTTAATTATTTGAGTCCAAAAGAACCGTATTTTTATTTCAGAGTCCATTTTGAGTGACCTTAGTTATTAAGAGTACAAACTACTAAGGAAGGTGTTATTTTACTAGTACCGCTATGTTAATTACTTTTAACTTTGAACTATTTTCATATAAATAAAGTTAAAAATCTCAAAAATATGAATATATATATATATATATATATATATATATATATA
>ML395402.1:12021-73872 GCA_005239525.1 Nicotiana knightiana | reverse complement strand
ATTACTTCTGCTTTTTATATCTACTGCAGTGATTTATTTGAATCAATAATACACTAATATTTCCTATTCCTTCTTAAGTGTTCAACCTTGATTCAATGTTGTTTAGAATAAATAGTGAAGGAATCAAATTCATTGTGGACTTAAAAAGGAGAACTTGTGACTGCTTGGAATTTCAACTTGATGAATTGCCCTGTCCACATGCAATTGCTGCTATTAATAAGAGATATTTGCAAAAATCTGATTACTGCTCAAATTGGTATTCAAAGGAAACATGGTTCAAAACATATGAAGGACATGTGAATACTGTGGGAGATCAAAAATCATGGGATATTCCACAAAATGTACAATCTGAGATCACAAAACCTCCCGATGTGGAGATTTTACAAGGAAGAAGACAAAAGAAGAGGCATATGCCAGCGACTCAATCAATACCATGGAAGTCTACCAAATGCAGTCGATGTAAGCAAATTGGGAATAATAGAACAACTTGTTTATCTTCTCCAGCACCTCATCCATATTCGAAGAAACACGCTGAAAAATACTCCAACGTTCAATAATTTTTGGCAGAATTTAGACTTTCATCTTTGTATGATATATTTCAAAGGTGATTGTTTTCATACAAATAAAAAAAAGACTCTTGCACTCTTTTATATATTGCTGAAGTACAAATCACTTCTGCATAATTTCTTCCATTGAAAGCTTCCTACTTCCGCTTACACCAGACATTCTTTCTTCAAAAAAAGATAAAAGACTAAGGATGCATATAAATTTTACAAAAATTAACTTCAGCCTCATAAATTTTCAGGCAATAAATGTAAATGTAAGATAAGTAGATAATAAAAGACAAAAAGTGGCTAGTAAATGCGAAAGATATGAGTATCAATTTAAAAAAAATGCTGAAGTTTAGTCGTCACGAGCTTTTATGAAAAATGCTGAAGTAAATTAGTTCATTTGTAAAGACTTCAACACATAATGTGCTGAAGTTTTTATCACTGGATTCTATGTTTAGTCTTCATGAGCTTTATGAAAAACTTCAGCACAAGATGCTGAAGTAAATTAGTTCATTTTTTAATACTTCAGCAACCACTGTGCTGAAGTTGTTATCCTTGGATTCGATAGTTTTTTAATATCCTATGTTGCACTTTTTGTCCCTAGATTCTATAGTTAATTAGTTCATTTGAAAAAACTTCAGCATATTGTTTACCTAACAAACGTATTTGATAATGCAAATACAAGAAAAATTTAAAAGACAGAGATGACATTATTCACACAATTCATTTTATTTTCACTAGCAATTACAATCAACAACAAGAATAACAACAACAACAAGGAGGATCATCTATTTCGCCCTGGAGTTATATTCTAGTTTACCGGAAAAGTTATATCCCTCTTTTTGCTACACAAATGTTGTTTCTGACAAAACTTTACTATGGACGAACATATTTTGATCACTCCCAGTACCAACTATTGCTTCACAAGATGGAAGTTTTTGTTGTTTGTGGTAGAAACTAAGATATGTCATTCTGATGTAAAAAGCTAGGGTTTTTTTATAATAACAACAACAACAACAACAACAACAACAACGACAACAACAACAACAACAACAACAACAAGGAGGAGGATCATCTATTTCGCCCTGGAGTTATATTCTAGTTTACCAGAAAAGCTATATCCCCCTTTTTGCTACACAAATGCTGTTTCTGACAAAACTTTACTATGGACGAACATATTTGATCACTCCCAGTACCAACTATTGCTTCACAAGATGGAAGATTTTGATGTTTGTGGTAGAAACCAAAATATGTCATTCTGATGTAAAAAGTTAGGGTTTTTTACATCAGACATGACTAGAAAATTATAGACATCAGACATAGGTGAATGAAGAGGAGTAGGTGCTATTGATGGAGAGTCATCTAAGGTTCGAAGATCTCCCAGGTGAATGAATATCTCCATGACTAGAAAATAGGAGACATGACACATTCTTTTCTTCTGCTGGACAACCTTCTCAAATGAGCTTGGATAACCTTGACAACTACGTTCAAGGTTAATCCTGTGCTGGAATAATTCATCGACAATAAACTTTGGTCTGATTCTTTCCCAATCAGCCTTTATTTGATCCCACTTTTGCATAAGGTTACACATTGGTACATTATTGTTCCAATCAGACTTCAACCTATCCCACTTCTGCAAAATTTCTTCCATTTAAGGCTTCCTACTTCCACTTGCAACATACATTCTTTCTTTTAAAAAAGATGAAAGACTAAGGATGAATATAAATTTAAGAAAAATGATAAAAGTCTAAGGATAACTATGAAATTTTTCAAGTGAAGAGATTATTAATATAGCCAAAGAGTGCACCTAATCAATTTATTATCAATAAATGTAAAAGTAACTTTTCATCTGTTTTACTGTTTTACGTTCAGAGAAATTCAATGTAAAAAAATAAGCAGGTGGTAAAACAAGTAAGTGGTAACTGTTACTTCAGCCTGTCCACAGTATTTGTACAGTAATAAAATAACTTCAGCCTCATAAATTTTCAGACAATAAATGTAAATGTAAGATAAGTAGGTGATAAAAAACTAGCTAGTAAATGCTAAAAAGATAAGTATCAATTTAAAAAAATATGTTGAAGTTTAGTCGTCATAAGCTTTATGAAAAGTTTCAGCATTTTATGCTGAACTAAGTTAGTTCATCTTTAAACACGTCAGCACCTTACGTGCTGAAGTTTTTATTACTAGATTTTATAGTTTAATTGTCATGAGCTTTATGAAAAACTTCAGCACAAGATACTGAAATAAATTAGTTCATTTGTAAATACTTCAGCATCCTAGGTGTTGAACTGTATTCTATAGTTTAGTCGTCATGAGATTTATGAAAACTTCATCACAAGATGCTGAAGTAAATTAGTTCATTTTTAAATACTTCAGCTACAATTGTGCTGAAGTTTTAGTACATGGATTTGATAGTTTAGTCGTCATGAGCTTTATAAAAAACTTCAGCATTTTATGCTGAAGTAAATTAGTTCATTTGTAAACACTTCTGCACGTAATGTACTGAAGTTTTTATCACTGTATTTGATAGTTTAGTCTTTATGAGCTTTATAAAATAATTCAGCACAAGATGTTGAACTAAGTTAGTTCATTTGTAAAGACTTCAGCACATAATGTGCTGAAGTCTGTTTAGTCTTCATGAGCTTTATGAAAAACTTCAGCACAAGATGCTGAACTAAGTTAATTCAGTTGTAAAGACTTCAACACATAATGTGCCGAAATTTGTTTAGTCTTCATGAGCTTTATGAAAAACTTCAACACAAGATGTTGAAGTAAATTAGTTCATTTTTTAATACTTCAGCAACCACAGTGTTGAAGTTTTAATACCTGAATTCGATAGTTTAGTCGTCACGAGCTTTATGAAAAACTGCAGCACAAGATGCTGAAGTAAATTAGTTCATTTTTAAATACTTCAGCTACCATTGTGCTGAAGTTTTTATCCCCGGATTCTATAGTTTAGTCGTCATGAGCTTTACGAAAAACTTCAGCACAAGTTCGCTCATTTGTAAAATTCTCAGCACCTAACATGCTGAAGTTTTGTCCTTAATTCTATAGTTTTGTCATGAATTTTGTTTAGAACTTCAGCACAAGAAGCTGAAGTTAATCAGTTCATTTGTAAAAGAGTGCACCTAATCAATTTATTATCAATAAATGTAAAAGTAACTTTTCAGGTCTGTTTTACTATTTTACGTTCAGACAATAAATGTAAATGTAAGATGAGTAGGTGATAAAAAAACTAGCTAGTAAATGCTAAAAAGATAAGTATCAATTTAAAAAAATATGCTGAACTTTAGTCGTCATGAGCTTTATGAAAAACTTCAGCATTTTATGCTGAAGTAAATTAGTTCATTTGTAACCACTTCTGCACGTAATGTGCTGAAATTTTTATCACTGTATTTGATAGTTTAGTCTTCATGAGCTTTATGAAAAAATTCAGCACCAGATGCTGAACTAAGTTAGTTCATTTGTAAAGACTTCAGCACATAATGTGCTGAAGTTTGTTTAGTCTTCATGAGCTTTATGAAAAACTTCAGCACCAGATGCTGAACTAAGTTAGTTCATTTGTAAAGACTTCAGCACATAATGTGCTGAAGTTTGTTTAGTCTTCATGAGCTTTATGAAAAACTTCAGCACAAGATATTGAACTAAGTTAGTTCATTTGTAAAGACTTCAGCACATAATGTGCTGAAGTTTGTTTAGCCTTCATGAGCTTTATGAAAAACCATTGTGCTGAAGTTTTAATACCTGGATTCGATAGTTTAGTCGTTATGAGCTTTATGAAAAACTTCAGCACAAGATGCTGAAGTAAATTAGTTCATTTTTAAATACTTCAGCTACTATTATGCTGAAGTTTTTATCCCCGGATTCTATAGTTTAGTCGCCATGAGCTTTATGAAAAACTTCAGCACAAGATGCTGAAGTAAATTAGTTCATTTTTAAATACTTCAGCTACTATTATGCTGAAGTTTTTATCCCCGGATTCTATAGTTTAGTCGCCATGAGCTTTATGAAAAACTTCAGCACAAGATGCTGAAGTCAGTTAGCTCATTTGTAAAATCTTCAGCACCTCATATGCTGAAGTTTTGTCCTTAATTCTATAGTTTTGTCATGAGCTTTTTTTAAAATTTCAGCACAAGAAGCTGAAGTTAATCAGTTCATTTGTAAAAACTTTAGCTCTCGACAAGCTGAAGTTTTTTAGTAATGGTTGTAAAAAATTCAGCACAATACAAACTCTAGCATGCTGAATTTCATCAAATATATACTAAAAATTTATGATAAAATATATTAGATTTCACTTATATCCTTTAAAAAAATAAAAAATTTGTTTTTTATTTACAAGTTTATACTCTATTGAAAAAATTCACACAGTGTATCTTCATGTTCTCCATAGTCATCTCCTAATTTCTCTTCTAGAGTATCATAGCCGCTTTCCTTTTTTCAGATAGCATGAGCCCACAGATTTGCAGCCAATTCTCTCCTGAATGTAAGAGCCTGACTTTGATTGAAATTAAAGACATCTTCTCTCTTCAAGCGCATGTCCATGAACTTAAGAGTATATATACCACAATCAACACTACAAAAACACGTGAAAACAAGAATTGAAGAATAGTTAACACAAGAATAAAAAATAATAAACATAAGATGCATCGTTAAAAGATATGCCAAAACACGTACTCGTTACCCTTCAGGGGTGTCTTCATCCACATAATTTGAAATTTATCCACACTATTTTCTGCCCAACTCTTATTGTGTGATGCAAAGTCCAAGCATTTGAGGCAGTGTGGGATCAACCGGGCATAAATTTTGTCATGTTTAACCGCACTATCATATGGTTGATTTTTTAAGGAATCATACACATATATAATCTTCTCTTTAAAGCACAGAATTCCAAAAAAATAGTGCGTTGATGTCTGCTTCCCTGTTGGCGGAAGTCGAAATGG
Source organism: Nicotiana knightiana (assembly GCA_005239525.1). Classification (NCBI taxonomy): domain Eukaryota; kingdom Viridiplantae; phylum Streptophyta; class Magnoliopsida; order Solanales; family Solanaceae; genus Nicotiana; species Nicotiana knightiana. Next base: position 68,381 of record ML395402.1, on the reverse strand, counting down.
AAAAAATACTTTTTCAGCACATGCCCATGAGATCCCACATGAGAGGTCAGTGCCTATTACATAGTTGGTCACCATTTCACCAGTTGATTGATCTTCAAACCAAGTATACTCTGTAAGTTCCTGAAACATCACTTCCTCTTCTTCTTTAGATGTCCTCTTTCTCTTTGATTTACTTTTTGACTTTTCCCTCCTTTTTAAATTTTTTTTCTTTTCGTCATCTGTAGGGTGAACAATACATATCTTAGTCATGTACTGATCAAAAAGTAAATCAGTTATGCACATATTGATTTTGAATAATTTGGAAGGTGATAGCAATTTTTTTCCGCAAGAAATATATGCCCACTTCAATATGCTGCAATAGAACAACAAAAGATAATTATAACTATGAATTGAGCATATAAGTATGAAAATTTTGAAAATATGCATTACAACTAGAAACTACAAACTGCATGATAAAAACTTAAGCATATTGAGCTTTAAGTTTTAGGAAATAATCTAAAAAAGCTACAGCAAGTTTGATTTAAAAAGTTTAGAGAAAAAAAATAGAGACTGCATGTCAAAACTTCAGCATAAACAAGCTGAAGTTGTTTAATTCATTTTTCAAAACTTCAGCACAAACAAGTTAAAGTTTTAGTTTTAGATGCTAAATTTCAGCACTAAAAATAAGCTGAAGTTATGTCCTGCTTTCTAAACTATAAAAATAACCTGAGATTTTGAGAAATACAGTTGAAAACTAAATCAAAAAACAAACTTAATAACTTACTTCATCCGAAAGATCAGAGTTAGCATCCACAAGCTCGGTAAAGAACGACTTTGGAATGGGCATTCTAGCTAATCTGAATGGATTGGGATTATATTGACTATTATCCTTCTTCAGCCAGTCATCAAATTTTCCAATAATTCCACTGTCTCGACTAACATAATGGAAGGGACACATTCGTGCAGTCTTTCCTTCTTTCCAATCTTGCCCCTTCACTTTTGTTTAGGAACAACATAAGGAGATTTCAACCAAATACTCTCCAGACGAATCCTATTCTCTTTTTTAACTGGTTTTCTTTTTGGTTGCTCTTCCTGCTGTTCCGTCACAACTAACTGCTGCATTTCAGCAGCAGGAGAAGATTCCACAACCATGCTAGCACCTACTTCAACAACTCCCTGTTGTTCCATCACAGCTAACTGTTGTTGTTCAACAGCAAGGGTAAATTCGATAGTCCCTTCTGTACTACCCATTGAAAATGAACATATGTTGAAGTTTGGAATATCAGTGGTGTCCCTCATAATATTAGGAGAAATGAAAATCTTCCTTTTTTTAGTATTTGTAAGAAGTTGCGATGCATCAGATGATATTTACAAAAGCAAGGACAATATATACATAAATACAACTGATACAAAACACACATTAGGCAAAACAAAACAACTTGTAATTGAATTGCAGAAAATAACTACCTGGTCTAAGTGCACAAATCGTGTTTGAACAGATCCACTTTCATTGGCCTTAAATTTGCCTATATCTTCATGCAAAAAAAAAAAATTAAATAATACTTACTAAATTTTATAAAATAATACAAACACAAATTCACACATGTTTGTGAGCCAACATGTGTGAATAAATGTATTTCTCTTTTTTCATATTGCCTTAGAATCTCACACATTTCTTTTGAAGTTGCATCCAATCCTTCTAAATAATAATAAAAAAATATACAAATAAAATAAAGTATTTAAATTTCAAACTATAAAAAATATACTTGGATCAAATTTGATAAATTCATGATCTATAGAATACCTTGACATTTGTCTCGCACTGTGGTTTCCTGCACGCTTTTGTCGATATCAGCAGCTCCAGCTTCATTCAATTGTGCAGCAACATCAAGGAGTATTTGAGTATTCTCTGAAAGAATTTTATCAACTCTATCTTCAGAGAGCTTTTCGCTTGTATTAACTTCCACTACATGTTCATAAAGAGTGGAGACAGATAAATGACATATATATATATATATATATAGAGAGAGAGAGAGAGAGAAAAAAAAATTTATACTTGTACTATGAATTTCCTGTGTCGCTTCACCTAGCAAAGCGATTTCAGCGCAAATAGCAAGTGCATCTGCAAACGGATTACCTCTCTCAATATTGGTACACACATCAGTAGATGTCCGTTGTTCAGTACCAACGGGTGCATGATCTCCATCACCACTTGGTGCATCTCCTTCATAATCAACACCTTGATCATCTACACCTTTCTTGTTTGCAACATTCACAACTGATAAATGTTCATCAACTACATCTTTGCTAGGTTGATCAACGCTGGGATGTTCGTTGTTAAATTGTCGTTCAACACATTGATCTCCTTCAACAGACACTCTCACATGAGTAACGTTTTGATGCACTTCATCATGAGCAGCATTCATCACAGGAGTAACATTTTGATGCGCTTCATCATCATCAGCATTCATATCCGATAGATTCTCAAATGAGTTATTCATCCTATCATATTGTCGAGACTTCATAAAGGAGCCATCATCTGTTCCATTTGATTTCTCGACAATCTTGAACAACTCTTGAAACTTCTCATCAAAATACTCCTAGAAAAAAATTACTAACAATGATTAATCTAAAATAACATTAGCACAGAAAAAAAAAACTTCTCTATAAATTAGCTTACCTTGACTTTTCCAAAAACTTCATCAACAATAGTTGATCGCTCATCCTCTTTAAACTGAGCAACAACTTCTTTTGCAATTAATTTTCTTTCTGCATCTGCTTGCCTTTTAACCTCATTCGTTACCCTCTAGTATAGAGACACAAAACAAAACTTCAGGTACAAAAGAATACAGAAGTTCATCACAAAGAGAAACAAAAGTTAAGCTACTACTATACTTTAGCTACTAGCATGTTGAAGTTCATCACAAAGAGAACAAAAACTTCAGCTACAAGAATGCTGAAGTTCAAGAAAAACAGAACAAAACATCAGCTACTAGGATGTTGAAGTTCATCAAAAACATAACAAAACTTTAGCTACAAAGAATGCTGAAGTTCAAGAAAAACAGAACAAAACTTCAGCTACTTGAATGCTGAAGTTCATCAAAAACAAAATAAAACTTTAGCTACAAAGAATGCTAAAGTTCAAGAAAAACAGAACAAAACTTCAGCTACTAGGATGCTGAAGTTCATCAAAAACAGAACAAAACTTTAGCTACAAAGAATGTTGAAGTTCAAGAAAAATAGAACAAAATTTCAGCTACTAGGATGCTGAAGTTCATCAAAAACAGAACAAAATTTTAGCTTCAAAGAATGCTGACGTTCAAGAAAAACAGAATAAAACTTCAGCTACTAGAATGCTGAAGTTCATCACAAAAAGAACAAAAACTTCAGCTACTAGAATGCTGAAGTTCATCACAAAAGAACATTAACTTCAGCTACAAGAGTACTAAAGTTCAAGAAAAATATAACAAAACTTCAGCTACTAGAATGCTGAAGTTCATCACAAAAAGAACAAAAACTTCAGCTACTAGAATGCTGAAGTTCATGACAAAGAGAACAAAAACTTCAGCTACTAGAATGATGAAGTTCATCACAAAAAGAACAAAAACTTAAGCTACCAGAATGCTGAAGTTCAGGAAAAATAGAACAAAACATCAGATACTAAAATGCTGAAGTTAAGCACAAACAGAACAAAAATTTAAGCTACTAGAATGCTGAAGTTTAGAAAAAACAGAACAAAACTTCAGATACTAAAATGCTGAAGTTAAGCACAAACAGAACAAAACTTCAGCTTAAAACATGATGTAGTTTTACAAAAAAACACACAAAAATAAAACAAAAAATTCAGCACAAAAACTTACAAAATATATTCTATTGACTAATTCATTGTCAAACACCGTTGTAGAACGGTTAGAACGACTCTGGGTACGAGGAGATTCAGCAGTTGAAGTTCGACGGGTTTCTTTTGATCGATTCCGACTACGTGGTGATTCACCAGTTGAAAGAACCACATTAACTACCCTTGAACGGACCCGGCTGCAAGGCAATTATCCAATCAAAGGCATTTAATTCAATTCCTCTTCTGTAGGAATTATATCCAATACCTTAATTTTTCGATATTCTTGTTTAATACAAAAAAAGTAAATNCCCACACATATATAGCGTAACATCCTGGGGAGCTGAGGAGAATCAAGGTACTCATCTTCTTTAATATACCTAATCCGAAGATCGGGGAAACGCTCATAAAACCAAACACACAATGGATATGGAAATCCACCAATAGTATACTCTATTGAATGTTCGTTGGATTGATTATCCAATACATGTTTCATTGAAGTAATGAGCTTCTCATAAGAGACATTACCCCAAGGATAAGCAGCAAAAGCATTATCGTCTTCGACAATCGCTGCATAATCCTCTAGTACCACTAATTTATTCTTTTTACCAAATACAACAGACTCCGCAAGAAGAATTTCCATCAGTTTAACTGCATCTTCATCGCTCTCGCATACATGTTTGAAATTTGCATCGTCCTTCTGAATTTCATTACGAGACATAAAATCTCGAATGTCCTTCAAGGTCACACCCTTAGACTTACCAAAATATCTCTTCAAGATCGTGCTCTCGCGTTTAGATGGTTTTTCAACATTATGTGCGGTGATCCTCAAACCGCACATAATGTGAAAGTCTTCAAGGGTGAACGATACATTATGCCCAAAAATCTTGAAACTAATGGAGTCTCGATCATTGGTGAATATACGAGAAAGGCACAAGCAATGAACCAACTTCATGCTGCATTTCAAGTTCTCCATAGCCAAAATGTATTGAAAAGTACCATTAGTTAACTTTTCTTCTTGTGCATGATTCAAGAAAGATTTGATCAAACTCTTCATATCGTGGTTATCCTTCCAGTAAGCACGGTAGTTAAACCAATCTCGAAACTCAAAATACCTTTCCCCTGCTCTTGTAAGAGGAACAATACAGACTGAAGGAGCTTTTGATTGTGTACGGTTTTTAGATGCTTTAGCTGCTGGAGGATTTAAAGAAGCCATCTGTTGAAAGAAACTAAAAGATATCAGTTAAAAATATCATCTCAAAGAAGACAAAATCAACAAATATAAAACAAAAAACTTCAGCTCCCAATATGTTAAAGGGTCACCAAAAATAAAACAAAAACTTCAGCTCCCTATATGCTGAAGTTTCAGCAAAATAAAGCACAAACTTCATCTCCAAAACAAAAACAGGATGAAGTACAAAACACAAAACTTCAGCTCCCTATATGCTGAAGTTTCAGCAAAACAAAGCACAAATTTCAGCTCCAAAACAAAAACATGCTGAAGTACAAAACACAAAAACTACAGCTCCCACTTTCATAAAGATATAACAAAAAACACAAACAAAACTTCAGCTCCCTAGCTAAAGAATTTATAGAAATGTTCATTTAAAACAGACACACACATTCAAAAATTTCAGCATATTACCAAAACAAAACAAAAACTTAAGCGCCCAAATATGCTGAAGTTCACCAAAACAAAACAAAAAACTTCAGACCAGTTACAAAATACAAAACAGACACACACGTTCAAAAACTTCAGCATATTAAACAAAACAAAAACGTAAACTCCCAAATATCAGCTACAAAACAAAACATCAACTGCTAAGTTAACCAGTTACAAAACAAAAAAACTCAGCAAAGCACAAATTTAATACCAATAATTAAACACAGAAAAATAAAGAAAAATATCAGCTCCATAAAATTAAGGTATACATGACAAAAAATCACTATAGAACTAACCCCTTAACAACCTATTGAACATGAATATCAAAAAAAAAAAAATCCTATAGAACATGACTATCACAAAAAAAAAAAATACCCAGAACGTAAAGGTACTGCAATGTACCTGTGATTATACATAATATTGTTGGCGAACAAACAGTTGAAGCGATGAATATCAAAAAATAATGACGACCGTAAAAGCGAAGAACGGGAGAGAGAGAGAAAGATAGTAAAAGCAAAGTATATGAATGTAAGTAGAGGAATGGGGTTTACTTGAAGAGAAAGTATGCTTGACTGCTTGTAAAAGGGTAAAATTATCTTTTCGAAAGGCTTTTAACAAAAAAATGGGTACCGGTGCAAACATAAAAACAAAGCGGGTACAGGTTAAAGAGGGGCGCCTAAATAGAGCGCCCCGTGCAATTTTTACCCTATCCACGGACTTGCCATGTCAGCAAAAAATGTCTAATATGTAAAACGTTTGAGATCTTTTAATTCGAGGGTGGAATTGCTCACATAAACATTGATTAGGTCCATTTCGAATTGATCCATTTAATACCAAAACACATAGTGATAAACATGTTATTCCTAAAAAAATAGCGATATATTGCTATATTTAGCTTTTTCCATCCTTGTTTAACTAGCTATAAAGCAATTAAAGTGAAAGAATGTGAAGAAGATTGAAATGAGGGGTCTTAAATTTTTAAACAAAACTTAATAAAAAGAAAGTTTTTCTTTCTTTCCTTATTTACTTTCAGCTGAACTCACGAAAAGCCCAAGGCCGAGAGTAGTCACTTTTAATTTTGCTATTTAAAATATATTTATAATTTATAATATATTTAAAGATTAGTCAATTCGTTAAAATTTCAGAATAAAGTAACCTAAAAAAATTTATCTTAAATTTTTTAGTTGCTAATTTGGAATTTAGGACTTAGTGTCCTAAATTTTTGAGTTGTTAATTTAAAATTCAGGACTAAATGTCTTGACTTTCTGAACTGTTAATTTGAAATTCAGGACATAAAAATTTAATTTCTGGACATAATATTCAAACTTTAGGATATGATGTCCTGAAGTTTGAGCGAATTGATTAATCTTTAAATACATTGTAAACTATTCCTCCCTCCGATCCATTTTAAAAAAAAAAATTTGCTTTCTTTTGTGGCCCATAATATTAAATTTTTTCATATATAAAGAAGATAAGAAGGAATTAACTTATTCTTTCCAAAGTTCCCCATATAAAAAAGGCAAAAAATCACTTAAAGTGGACCGAAGAAAATAAAAAATATGCTTAAAGATGGCTACCTGATGTCATTTCCACTACCAAACTGTATCTTATTGGATATTTTGGTATGATATAGCAATGTACCTACATAATTGGCAGAAGAAACCTTATTTAGATATTGATATCGTGTAGTCAACAAATGCATATCATAATAAAAAATATGTATATCACAATTTTATTTTCCTTATTTATGTATATCAAAATGTATTGTATATTAATTTTTCCCATCATTGTGTATCTAAAACACAAAATTTATAAATATAGTTGCTTACTTTTTATTGTTGTCTCTATATCAATGTATATCATAATAAAAATAATTATATTACTTGTATATCACATTGTGTGAGACATTGAGTACACGTATACCAAAATAGATATCACAAGTTTATTTTCCGTGTATACCAAAAATTTATTTTTCTTCTTTACATATTGAAAATGTATACCAAAATTTACTTATTCCCATGATTATATTTATTAATTTATATTTTAAAACTTGCACTAAACTTGTTATATCAAAAATTTATTTTCCTTCCTTGATCAAGAACAAAATTTAAATAAGTTTATTCAGAAAGAATTTCGCCTCTCATAAATCAAAATGGACAATTTGATTCTACTATAACGTAAAAATAGCATGGGCTAGTCAGTTTTCAGACTGGTCATCAAAAGTAGTTAGTGTTTGCCAAGTCATTTTGAAAATAATCACTATTTTGCTGCAATAGAGATGGGTCCAACATAATATACTGAAGTTCGGTGCGCCTGTCTATGAACTTCCAACATATTATGCTGGAACTCCAACACGCGGAAAGTTCCAACATAGTATACTGGAGATTCGAGCACATGTGTATGAACTTCCAGCATATTATGTTGAACTGGTATACTTTGCTGGAGTATTTTCCGGATCTTGAACAATGTTTCGTTCAGATTTATCTTTACATGAAAAGTGACTAAATTTCGATAACTCTTGAAATTGTGGCTATTTTTGAATCACCACCTATAAATATTGCTATGTTTGAATTTCTCCCAATATAACCTTATATTGCCAAATATAATAATGTATATCACGACATACAATATAATATTCACATAAGTATACATGTTGATATGCATAGATGTACACACCTCAAACACATATTTTTCTTTTATAGTTAAAAAAAAAGAGGGAAGAGGAAAGAAAATTGAAATCTGCCTTTTGAAAGAGAAGGAGTAAAAGGGCAAAATTCATTAGTAGGAGAATTTATATCTAAGCTAGGTAAAATTTGAATAGGAATCCTCATACCCATTCAATCTAACCCCCCCTCCCCCCCCCCCCCCCCCCCCCAAAAAAAAAAAAAATAGAAGAAGAAGAAAGAAGAGAGGAGAAAATAAATCTGTAATATGATTTCCCGCTTTTTACCTATTAGTTTTTACTTTTGGATAGAATTCAGGCATGAAATTAGGATGATTTTGGCTATATTATACAAATGTTTTGGGGCTTAAATTGCAAAATCTAATTATTGGCAAAATATTGCCAAAACGTGTTAAAAGTTGTCATGGTGTGCCGTAAAAATTGCGCGAGGCATCTTATTTGGTCGCCCCCATTTAACCTATATCCGTTTTTTTAAAAACTTTTAACTTGTACCCATTTTTTAAATAACTTCAGCCCCCTTTTCCTCGCTGAGCTGAAGTTCGCCAGTTAAGCTGAAGTTCGTCAGTTACAAAGACAAAACTTCATCTCTAGAGCTGAAGTTCCCCAATTACAAAGACAAAACCCAGTTACAAGCTGAATTTTCCCAGTTATAAAGATAAAAACTTCAACTCTAGAGCTGAAGTTCGCGAGTTACAAAACAAAAACTTCAGCTCTAGAGCTGAAGTTCCCCAGTTACAAAGACAAAAACTTCAGCTCTAGAGCTGAAATTCCCCAGTTATAAAGACAAAAACTTCAGCCGTAGAGCTGAAGTTCCCGAGTTACAAAACAAAAACTTCTCCAGTTACAAAGACAAAAACTTTAGCTCTAAAGCTGAAGTTCCCCAGTTACAAAGACAAAAAATTCCCAAGTTACTAGAGCTGAAGCCCAGTTACAACCCCAGTTACAAAGACAAAAACTTCGCAAGCTACTTCAGGTCCGTCTACTAGAATGCTGAAGTTTTGCGTGATCGCCTTTGCTACTTCAGCCTCGTATGCTGAAGTTATGCGAAAAAGCGGGTACACTTATAATTTTTTTTTATAAAACGGATATAAGTTAAAACGTGACACAAAAAGCGGATACGGATGCAAATGTCCCTAGTGTGCCGAATTCAAATCTTATTGGGCTTTGACATTTACCCTGTCCAAGCCCATTTACTTCTATTTTGTCGGAAATAGAAAAAGAAAATAATTTCTCTCAAGGTACACACCAGTAAAACCCAGTCGAAACTGAAAGTGTCAAATTCTCAAAACCCTATACCGGAGCTACGTTGACGGTAATGGCCGGTTACTCGCCGCCGGCGACTTCATAGTTTGGTAATATGCTCCTACTTTTTCCTTATCTCAGCATTGAATATTCGTGTCATTTTTTTAATCTTCTTCATGCAGTTATCACGCTTTTGAGGTTTGTATAACGAAATTATTCATACATTGGTTCGATTTTTCTTTTTGTGTTTAGGTGGAATTTTGAAATTAATCGAAAATTGAAGAAAGTCATTGCCTATTGAAGATAGTGAGTGCTGTTACAAGTCACAAAAATGGTACTTACTACTCATGTTTCAGTTTATTGATACTTTCTTTTTTCAATTGACAATATTGTTTTGCATAATTTTTAGTGGTTAAGATTTTAATACATGGAATTCGGACCATTTCTTGATTTGTGCATGCCCATGTTGATCTTCTACTATGTATTTTACCAATTTTAACTTTGTCCCAAATTTTGTAATACTCCTCCAGTTTCAATTAATGCGGCCGAGTTTGTCTTGGCATTACCCCACTAGTGGAATTTTATTGGGTATGTTGTTGTTGTTGAGTTTGTCTCGGCACTGAATTTAAGAAAAAAGAAAAAGAAAAGACTTTTGAAACGTGTGGTCCTAAAAGCTTAAAGGGTAAAAGTTTTGTGGGATCATAGTATTTTTGTAGCTATAAAAGCTTCTCATTAATTGTAAAATGAAAAGTTTGAAGTTAAATTGTTTTCAAATATAGAAAACTGTCATTCTTTTTTAAACAGACTAATAAGTAAGTGTGTCATATAAATTGAAGCGGAGGGAATGTAAACAATTACACCTCAGTCGGAAACAAGTTGGAGTTTGCTGTATGAATACTCCCTGGACATGTTCCATTGTATTATGCTGGCTGCTAGACTACCATAACCCTCCTCCTTTATCCGGAATTGGGACCGCCAATAGAGTTTATAATGCTTTAATAAATCAAAGTAAAAAAATATCTCCACCGAAAAATCTTCCCTTTATTATGAAGATTAATCATGATTTGGCTAGTTTTATGCTGGCTGCTAGACTGCCTCAACCTTCTTCCTGTATCTGGGCTTGGGACAAACAATGTGAGCAAGCTCACACTGGCAATGTTTAAAATCCTTAATAAATCAAATTCAAAAAAATAATAATTCTCCATCGAACTAATTATCGAAGTGCTATTCAGCATTTTCGTTCACTACTTATATAATAAATACTAGCATCTTAAACTCCATACACAGTTCTATTTTGGTACTTTGAGACAATTCAACTTGTCCTCAACAACTTCCCCACGCACGTACTATTGCACACATAAACAGTAGTAAAAGAACACACACATAGCATATGGCAAGTGTTAAGTTGTAGTTTCTAGGATTTCCAGATTGAAGTATGTGATGAATTTTGTGTCTGTCAAATATTTGGAATTTGAGATGCATGGTTTTAAGGGTTTGATAGTATAGTTCTGTGTAACACAGTCAGATATCAGAAAATGGTTCATGAAGCAGCATGACAAAGGTACAGGTAATGGGAGTATGTCCAAGAATAGCGCTCCAGAAAAGCCTTCGGCAGAAAAGCCTCCTCCAGGAAACCTGGTAAGTATTTTGTATCTAGATCATTCTTCCGATTTCACTTGCTTTCTCGTCGTGCTCTCGTATGGTTTAAGTGTTTGATAATGTAGTTACCTATTTCCCGTTTCTTGGAACCTGTTCCGATTGCCTGGAATGGTGGGGCTGGCTTGTTGCTTCTTTTTGAGATTTCCTGAGATTAATTTCTTTTCTATTGATTTCCTTGACATGGCCTTCTACTTCAATTATTTAATGAGCAACCGAAAGAAAGAATGGAATGGCGTTATTTGAGGGAGAAACAGATTACTAGTTAGAATGGCTTTTTTGAAACATGAAAGCAACAAATCTATGAATCTAACAGATGAGTCAGAATAGATCTACTTTCCCCCTTACTTGGTATGTTTTTTTTCTTGTGGATTGGGTGCAAATAGCTAAACATGTTTAAAAGGGAAGAAAAAGGTGTAAAGCTTGGAAAAGACGGAAAGTTAAATACGATATCAAGTCTAGATGAGTGTATTTTTTCATTTTAGCTGCCGCTCTTAACTTTGTTAAAACTTGAATAAGTTCATATAATTTACCATCTTAGTGTCAGGAAAGGTCTGAAGCACTTTAAGGAAAACATGAGCTACAAAGAAAGTGAATGGATGGTAACAATCCCAGTGGGGTTTGTCAAAATTTCAGGAGCAGTTAGTCACCAGTACTGAGACTGACACCCATTCGGGGTTTGGGACACTGCTAATAGTTCCAGCAAATCATTGAAAGCTGACATTTTTTTACCTTTATAGCTTTTAACTCTACCCATCCATTACCAATATAAATATTGAATAAAGAAATATACTTGATAACGAGAAGTAGTGGAAAGGAATCTACTCTAGAGAGTTTCTGTCTTTCTCTCTTATACTTGGGGTCTTTCTTATTAACTGCAATTCTGCTCCTTATGTATTCCTTCACGTTGTTGAATGATGGCTCCAGCTATTTTGAGTTATGACTATAAAATCTGCAAATAATTTGCATATATGGCTGGATCTGCTGGCTTCAGCTCTTGAGCTCTTCCTTTTATATGCATGTGATTTAGTTCATCGCTTACCTAACCATTTAAGAAAGAGAAAGATATCTTGATTACTTATTCCTGGGGAAATCTTATATGTCAACTGCTTGATAAAAACTGCAGCATCAAGACACTTGGCAAATCTCGCCTTCTAGGTAGTTGCTCTTTCAGCTGTTCCTAGAACCATTAGGGTCATACAAAGTATGATAGAAAATTAGGGGGAGATCGAACTAATTCTGAAGATCATTCGGAACTACCATGAAAACTTGGTGTTTTCACCTATATTAAGAATTCTAAACTTCTGAACTTGTTTCTATCTTTTGCAGTAAAATAGAAGTTGGTCACCATCAATAAGTCCTGTAGAATATTGTTGATCTTTAGCTTTTTATTATCATTTTCTCATTGTTGGGGTTTTTGGCCAGTAGGTAGAGTTTTTGAGATGGTGGGATGTTTCTACTGGATCATCAAATGCAATTTCTGAACTTGAGAACCTACGGGCATCAACCTCTTTTGTTTTGGTAATCTTATTTATCGTATCTAATGGACACTAGGTACAAGAAGGACAAGAGACTGCAGGCAGACGGAAAACTAGTAAATATTTTGCAACAGACAAGGTGAAGGCAAAAGAAGAAAAAGTCGAGGAAGTATCAGCAAAAAGGAAAGCTCAAAATGCTGGTGGAAGCTCATCAGTTAATGAGAAGCCACCAGCTGCGAAAAGAATTCACAAAGCTGAGGATGACGATGACTTTGTACTGCCTGCATCTGCAATGGGATCCAGAGGTGCCACTCCCACCAAAAAGTCGGCAAGTGGCTCTGGAAGAGGATCTGCACGGAAGTCTGTGATCAGTGATGAAAGTGACGATGATCTTAAGGATACGAAATCTGATCTCAAACCTACTGGAAGAGGACGTGGTGGACGAGCAGCTCGGACTGGTGGAAAAGGCATCCCTCTTGATGAAAGTGATGATGATGCCTTAGCTGATAAGGACACCAAATCTGGTGGACGAGGGCGTGGTGGTAAAGGACCATCTGCAGCACCAAGTGGTGGACGAGGCAGAGGTGGTGGAGGACGGGGCGGTTTCATGAATTTTGGTGAAAGAAAGGACCCTCCTCACAAGGGGGAAAAGGTAGAAGCGTTGCTGAAGCTAATTTCTTTTACAAGTAAGAAGTTGTCTGAGTTAATAAAATTGTGGTCTTTCCACTTTGCAGGAAGTTCCTGAAGGTGCCCCAGACTGTTTAGCTGGTTTGACTTTTGTAATTAGTGGAACTCTGGACAGGTACCTCATTGAGTCTGTTTGTAAATTTTTGAAGAGATATTATTGGGATAAACCCTGGGATGTATTTGCATAAATATCTTTATTGCTTATAAGCATGTAAGACTCACTGCAACTGATGCACTATGTAGAAGGCCAAGTCTTTTCGTCTATTTGTTACCTTTTTAAACTTCTCTCAGTGTTGGATGTGTAAATGACATAAAACTAGACATTCATTTGGTTCTCATGCTTTCAGTTTAGAAAGAGAAGAAGCTGAGGATTTGATTAAACGCCATGGTGGTCGTGTCACAGGATCTGTTAGCAAGAAAACGGTATTGTCTGTGCTTATAAATTTTTGCTAAACTTAATTGTTTTACGATGTTTTTCACACTGTTCTGTTGCAGAATTATCTTTTATGCGATGAAGACATCGAGGGACGGAAATCCTCTAAAGCCAAGGAACTCGGGTTTGTTTTAATGTCAATGCATATTCTCATTTCCCTTTTTCATTTGTTCCTGAACTAATATTGGTATTCTATACTTTTGCTACTAGAACTGCATTTCTCACTGAGGATGGTTTGTTCGATATGATCCGGTCATCAAAGAAGTCTAAATCAGCTACACAATCCGAGTCAAAGAAATCGGTGGACACTGTTGTTTCTCCTGCAAAGAGAAATTCACAAAATAAAAGTAATTCTAAGACTCAATTGCTTTCCCTTTTCATTTTCAGTGACTTGTTTATTTCTGGCGATGTACTCATTCTTAAATGAAAGATGAATGGGTTTATGATATTTTTGAACAGTGCCGCTAAACTTCTGTAGGCACTTCAACAAGAAGAGAAATAGGAGAATGTTGGGTATATATTGTGGACGGAACTCTTGAAAACAAGAATTACTTGGGAATGCCAAACAGTCTGAATGGCTTACAGAAAGAAATAATAGCATAATTTTTTTCTTGATCCAAAAAAAGAAAACAGTATCAGCAATTTCCATTGCCATATATTTGACTGGGACCATAAAAAACCAACATTTGCATTCTAATTTGGACTATGCAAGTTAAGACTCTTAGAATTGATTCAATAAGAAAAGACAATGCTAGACGCTTTTAGATGGCAATTTTGTTTTTGATAAGTCAAGGCTTGCAGGGAAAAGGTGAAAGCTTGTTTTAAGTATTAACCCTTCAAAAGTGGCACGGAGATGTGCTGCCAGATGTAAAAAGGTACAAAAAGTATAATGTCACTAACTGATTTTAAAAAAAGTTATAATGTTCCTACGACTACCGATCTTTTTTTGGGGTTGATCAATAGGTATATGTTATTAAAAAAGCCCCAGGGGTGCAAGGTTACGATGTTAGAAGAACACTGGACTAACTCCATTTGGAAATCCACCTTTGTGTCCTAATGATTCAGTTTTCTATTTGCTTAGTAAGTTGGCAAGGTTAATTATTGATAATAGTCTGCCAGGATTAAGGTAGAAGGTTAGTAGGTAGTTTATAGTGTTCACCGATAGGCTTAGTAGCATGCATTTCCCTTCATATTCTTAGATTTTATTACGGTATGTAGTTTTGTTCGCCTCAAGTATTGTATTCCCTGTTGCTATTATTGGATACTATTTATCCTGTATTACGGTATGTGATTTTTATTGGATTTTTTTTCTTTTTAACCGAGGGTCTATTGGAAACAACCTCTCTACCTGCACTAGGTAGGGGTAAGGTCTGCGTACAGACTACCCTCCCCAGACCCCACATGTTGGGATTAAACTGGGTTTGCTGTGTTGTTGTAGTAGTTTGCCAACACTAAGATGGTGCCTGGCATATACAAAAGTAGACTCTCCCTTTTACACACAAACAAAAGAAAGGACCTCCTCTATAAAGTTACTCCTTAAAGAGCTATGAAATCTATCATTTTATGCACATCATACACATCCTGTGGCCTACACCATAAAGCCAGTAAACACAAACACCTGTACTTTAAATTGTATATTGAACTTGCTTTGCACACAAAGCACCTAGCATTCCTTTCATTGCCTTCCCAACGTGACAGCAAGTCTTTCAATCTTTGGCATCACCCATTTAAGCCCAAAATAGGCCCAGACGTAGATTCCAAAGTTTTTAGCCATCATAAAAATGGATAAAAATATGATTTCATGTTTCTTCCTCTCTATTGCACAAAAAAGCCATCACTTTGTCGCTTATACCGAAGAAGTGATGGCGTAGCGGGGGTTATCGTTTTCTGGATGAAGCCATGCGCTTCGGAAAAGTGTGGCTTTAAACTTGACACACAAAATTACCCAAATGAGAAGCGGTCGATTCTTTGAATCTCAACTTTGAGCAGTTGGATTAATATCAACTTTATTGTCTATTGGATACTTGAAATTAGTTATTCTCATTGCAATTTGATTATTATAATACTAAATTCGTAAATGTTTGGTATTGTTTCATCTTTAGTAAATTGTGTTCTTCTCTTCAAAGAAGCTTGCGCTTCACTTCTCGTTTTTCGCTTCAAGCTTGTGGCTTGTCGCTTTTTTGCGCTTTTTGCTTTTAAAAACTCTGGATTTCTGCTAAAATTAGTTTGTTTGAAAGCACCAGAACTAAAAGTATATACATCAATTTCCTTCTAAAAAAAGTATATACATCAATTTAGGCTCCTGTATTGAAGGTAATAGGGATATAAGTGTTGAAAGTTAATATATAATCCCTCCATCTTATTTTGTGAGGGGCTGTTTGACCGAGCACAAAGTTTAAGAAACAAAGGAAGATTGTTGATACGTAAGCTGAATCTATGCGAAGTACCTAAGTTACCCGACTATCAAATAATTAAGTGAGAGGTGGTGAGAGATCCATTTGTCTTTTCATATTCCTCTCATAAATATTTAAACTTTATATCAACTGGGTCCCAATAAGTCATGCTAATAAGGGTAAAATGGCGATGATAAGATTTATGTGTTTCCAAATACAGCGATGTGATTTTTTGGGATAAATTAACATGGGAAGTGTGCCACACAAAATCGGATGGAAGAAGCACTAAATAGCTTAGTGGTGTATGTAGAAACAAACACGTGGTCGGCATCCTGGACGGGGACGGGAGCAGCCTGTAAATAGGCTAGACAGCTGAGTGATGTTAGCTTACTTCCATGTACAGTAGGAGAAAATGCATCTGATCTCTCTTTTTTTAGATTGGTGAAAGACGGGGAATGTCAAGTCCGTTAGACAATGGAGCATTGTGTTTCTGGTGTCTCTTATACTGAGTTGATACTTTCACATTCTTGACTTTGAGCCTTCGTGGCCTAAAATGCGGCAATGTCGTTTTTTAGGTGATGGAACTGGAAGCACTGCCACAAAGATTTTAGCTGCCAAAGAATTGACACCTAGTGCATCTCCTGCCAAGAGGAAAGGCCAAGCTAAAGAGTCTTCACTACCATGGACAGAAAAATACAGGCCCAAAGCTACTGTAGACATAATAGGGAATAAGTCACTGGTATTCTTCTATGTTGCTTTCTTTCTTTAATGGCTAGACTTTTGAATTTAAAGATACCACCTGGAGTAACTTTACCTTCTATATGGTACACGATCAGGTAGAACAGATTCAGCGTTGGCTGGAGAGCTGGGATGAGCATTTTCTAAATGCAGCTAGTAAGGGGAAGGGTAAAAAACAGAATGACGCTGGTGCTAAAAAGGCAGTTCTGTTGAGTGGTATGCCGGGTATAGGGAAGACTACATCAGCAAAGGTGGTTAGTCAGCTACTGGGTTTCCAAACCATCGAGGTATTTTCCTTTTCAATGGTGAAAATTCTCGGACTGTAATCTAATTATTTTTCACTTACTCTTTCTTTCCTGTTGGATGTTGGATTAATATAACAGTACCTTTATTTGTTTAGGTAAATGCTAGTGATAGTCGTGGAAAGGCTGATTCAAAAATTGAGAAAGGAATTGGTGGTAGTACTGCTAATTCCATAAAAGAACTTGTTAGCAATGAATCACTAGGTGCTAATATTGGCAGGTAAACCTCTGCTCTCTTGAATGTTTGTATCAGAAGTATGATATGCCATAATCCATGTTGATGATTGCAGATCTCAACATCAAAAGACTGTTCTGATAATGGATGAGGTTGATGGCATGTCTGCTGGAGATAGAGGTGGTGTTGCCGATCTTATTGCTAGCATCAAGTTATCCAAAATTCCTATTATCTGCATTTGTAATGATCGCTACAGTCAGAAATTGAAGAGCCTTGTCAATTATTGCTTACCAATTGTCTTCCGAAAACCGACCAAGCAGCAGGTCATTTCCACAGTTATTCTTGTCATCTAACAATTCCTTCTTTGGGTAAGAGCAATAATAGGATGGTATAAGTAAAGAAGGAATTGTTAGATGGCATATTCTTCTTGCACTTACTTATCTTGACTTGATTTGAATTTTAGTGCTGAATTTCTCCAATTTATGCACTACACTAATAAATATATGCAATATACTTATGCTAGTCAGTGTACCTTCCACAGTGTCCTGTTATGGACAAGATCCAAGCTACCCTTAGCTCCAGTAATGTTTCTGGTGTTCCTTGCTGGATCTTCTATGGTAGATATAAGAGGTGAAAATTTTTTGTTGAAATTTTTACAGCTAATAGTGACAGTATGTTTTGACAGATGGCAAAGAGGTTAAAGCAAGTGGCAAATGCTGAAGGCCTTCAAGTCAATGAGGTATTATTCTCTTTCAATTTGCATAAGTTCT
Source organism: Nicotiana knightiana (assembly GCA_005239525.1). Taxonomy (NCBI): domain Eukaryota; kingdom Viridiplantae; phylum Streptophyta; class Magnoliopsida; order Solanales; family Solanaceae; genus Nicotiana; species Nicotiana knightiana. The sequence continues at coordinate 50,347 of ML395402.1, read as the reverse complement.
TCTTTCATGTTGAAGAAAATGTATTTAGTAATATTTGGAACTATCTTATCGCATTCAAAAGCCATCATCCCCGATAAAATGTGAAAATTGGTTTCAATTGTCAACATTTGTGGACTGGTGTACTTAGTTTGATATTGGTGGTTTCTTGAAGTGCATGTAGTTAAGTAATCCAGATCTGAAACACCAAGATGAAGACCTATGAATTTTGTTGTGGAGAAAGTAAGAGTTCAATTTTTTCTGGTCAAGTAAGGAATGTCCAAAAATATGAGTTGTTTTATGCAAGTAAATCCCTAGTTGTTCAATTAAAACATCTCAATTTGTACTACTTACGGAAATAGTGACGTGTATTTGGGTCAATATATATTTGTTTGAGTACTTTCCTGCTTTTAAATTTGTTGGTAGGATGTATAATTTGGTGGTGCACCTACAATAACATACGGAAAACATTTCCTTTGTTGTTGTCTGGGCATCCATCTGCAAACTTTCTGAGATTCATGATTGATTTTCTTCTTCTATTTCTTTTTGTAGATTGCTCTCGAGGAATTGGCAGAACGTGTTGGTGGCGATATGCGTATGGCTCTAAATCAATTGCAATACATGAGTCTCTCCAAGTCTGTGATCCAATACGATGATATAAGACAGCGCCTTCTAAGCAGTTCAAAGGATGAAGACATCTCACCCTTCAAAGCTGTCGAACTGTATGCATGTCTTCGATTCAACCTCTCTTTTAGCATTTTATCAAATTGATGTCTAATTTTTTCCCCACATATGGATTGAACTACTTTGGATTTTCTAGTTGCTTTGTGTCCAAATATATGTGGTAGTGACTATTCCACTACCTATGTGCTGTTGAGCAGCTTGATCAATAATTAGTAATATTTGGAATAAAAACACCTAAAACTAATCAGCAATATCATTTAATTAGCCACCTTCCTGCTTGTTGCCCATAATTCATTACGGGAGATCCATATTTATATATCACCATAAGCCATATTAGTGTTGTCCTGTCTTCTTTTCTTGTTATTATTGTTGCACCTATGCTTTTCTGAGCCGAGAGTCTATTGGAAACAACGTCTCTACCTCCACAAGGTAGGGGTAAGGTCTGCGTACACACTACCCTCCCCAGACCCCATTATGTGGGATTATACTGGGTATGTTGTTGTTGTTACTCTTTTTTCCCTTTTAACCTTTGAGCTATGATTTTCTTTTACAACGTCAATGCATAACTCTGTCTCATGGGAAATAAGTTGAAAGAGGTGGATGTCAATTTTCCTTACTCAGCTTTATATGCGAATCTTCATTTTGACAGAGTGGGTGAGAATGGATTATGGGAAATAAGGAGTGAGGTTTAACAAAAAAGAAAGCAGAAGCATTTTCTTTTGATTGCTTTTGAGGGTGCGAATGAGGAGGGGATTTAAGAAGATTCAGCATACCAATATGCTTGAAACTAAGCAGTGATCCCCTATAACTTATCCTGTGGGAGTATAGAGTTGAGTAGTCAGCTTCTTTGAACACTGTTCTCTGATAGAATTTGTATATTTGTCACTTGCTTTGGATATTGTAGCTTGTTACAAATTAGTGAATTACACATTCTTGAGATGTGGACTCCCCTTTTTTATTGCTTTTACTTCAAATTCTGCCATAAAATAGCTTGCATTGCCTAGTGAATGATCTCACTTTAGTACTTTCATGTGACTACAGCGTTCACTGCTATCACATTGGATAATTACTTTCACGCTCAGGTCTTGACATAAATATGATATTTTTACTGACCAGTTATGTTTGTTCCTGTGTTGGTAGGCTGTTTGATTTTAATGCCAAGAACTTGAAAATAGATCGAAGAATTGATCTAAGTATGAGTGATCCAGATCTTGTCCCGCTTCTTATACAGGTACTCTAGATCCATAAGGTTACTATTTGTGCTTGAGATTTACTCTCATCTGAGTTAATTTTCCTTTTATATGTCCCTGCCCATTTTTCTCTATATCACTTTGAGACCTTGTATAACGGAGTGTATTCATTCAAGTAGAATAATATCAATTGGAACTGATCGCTTTGCTGTTTTCTTTTTTTCTTTTCAGTTCTCATACTCCATCTTTTATTTCCTAATTAATTTCTCTTTTGGATTAATTTCCAAGTTTGGTACCTGATGATCTAACTTATAATGACATGCCCCGAAAAAACCATTATGCAGTAATCTTGTATCTTATTTTAAGCTAGTATATTTAAGTTCTCTTGGTTAGTTGTTCTTATCCTCTAGAAATTCTGCTTTATATGATAGCTTTGGGATATGTGTTTACTTTAATGGTCTTGCTTCCATCCATAATTTATGTCTTACATGCTCATTTGTCATTTGTGCTCTTTAGATTGCTATATTTCCACATGTTGAGAACTTCATTTGTGTTCGAGAGAAGACACTTGTTTGAGAAGTGCTGAAGGGCTTTGCTCCTGTGTGATGTTTGTGTAGTGTTGCATTAGGATCTGTGCTATAAAGCTGACTGTATGCTTCAGATGGTTTACTTTATTTCTTTTCCTTTTTCCTTTTTTTTGGGCATGATCATGCTTGTCAGCAGTCTGTGTACCTCCTCTTTCTGTTACTTGATATTGTTCTTGATTGTTGTTTATACCATCTATGCCATATCAATTCCCTCATTGAATGAGTCATACACAACAGAAGGCTAAAAATTGACTTTGTATAGATTTGACGTTGGTTTAGTAGGATTGAAAAGCTTCTGAGAAATTATCAGTATGGTTTAAGATATTTTATGAGTAGGCCTCCATATTATTTGGTAAAATGATTTCCCCATGTGATGGCAGGAGAACTATCTCAATTACAAGCCAAGTTCTGTTGGCAAAGATGATGATGGTTTAAAGCGGATGAGCCTAATCGCGCGTGCTGCTGACTCTATTGCAAATGGTGATTTAATAAATGTACAGATTCGTAGATACCAGCAGTGGCAACTATCTCCAGCTGGTTGCCTTTCATCTTGCATAATTCCGTAAGTCACTTTCTAAGCTTCTCAAGTTCAGTTGCATCTAAGTTAACTTTTTTCTTGTAGTGCTGGCTACTTCCATAATTTCTTAATTTTTTCCATGCCTCATTGTAGTGCTTCGTTGTTGCATGGACAGAGGCAGACTCTTGAGCAGGTGACTGGTGCTTCTTATTCTCCGTCTCTAAGATCTGATGAGCAATGCATAGCTTTGCTTTCATTTTAAGCACAATATGTTGTGCCTTTCTCTCAAATCTGATGGCTGGATCTAAGTTTGTCTAGAGATCATCATGTTATACTATTAGTTTTCTACATTAGATAATTATAGGTGGTTCAGTATTGGTATTAGATGTCGAAAAGTTGTGAGCTGTTTCTAGAGATGTGGTCTCAGTATATTTTACATCTTATGGTTTCTAATTCTTTGCCTGTCATTTATTAGCTTTCCTGGAGTTTTCACTTGAATATATTTTTAATTGTCATCCAATCAGGACTTATTTGAGACAACTGAATTATAGTGAGGGTTAAATATTGCAGGGAGAACGCAACTTTAATAGGTTTGGTGGCTGGCTTGGAAAGAACTCTACAATGGGAAAGAATTACCGGATTTTGGACGACTTGCATGTTCACCTACTCGCTTCTCGTGAATCATATTTGGGAAGGTACGTTCCTTTTGTGTTCAGTTTGACATATTAATTTTGTTCTCATTTTTCATCTAACCTGATACATGTTCGTTTCATCGATCTGTATCTTGTAATCTTACATTAATTTTCAAAGACAAGAGTGTCTTCAGTAATCCACTCAATTAGAGCATGTGTTTCTTTTATTGTTATGTATTCAGTATTTTTTTTATATATTTTCTCCAGCTTATGATTCGTTTCTAATTCTTTGTTATTTCTCAGAATACAAATAATAAGATCTGGTATACAGCGCATGTCCTGATTTCAGACGATTGTTCTAGATTCAGAACTTGTTAAAATTCTTTTTCAATACCTGCATAAATATAGATGAAGTCAACTGTGTACATAATCTTCTAAAGCGACTGGTGTTTCCATGATGCAATGTCTTGTTCTATTCCCCCTTTTCTGCCTGTGCCCCCTTCCATGGTTAGTGTTAATCAATTGTTTAAGAATTAATGGTTGACAAAAGAACTACTGAAGTGTTACTTATGGCAGGGTTCTCCTGTTTTGTATACACTTTTTCTTCCAAAATTCGGAAATCAGTCAAAGTTTCAACCACTTCTTCCTGTATATTGCCTGTAAACAGTCTTTATGCATCCGTGGTAGCTGTGTAATATATCTTCTCATACATTTCAGGGCAAACCTGAGACTTGACTACTTTACTCTTCTTACAAAGAAGTTGACAGATCCATTAAAACTGCTACCTAAGGTGATTATTCATCCTTAACCGGAGTTTCGTTGTGTATATCTGTTTGCATGGTTATATATGAATGTTATTGCCAGGATGAAGCTGTCGAGAACGTTGTGGATTTCATGGATTCATACTCTATAAGCCAGGATGACTTCGATAATATTGTGGAGATATCAAAATTCAAGGTATACCATTGTTTTAATCTCCTCTCCTAATTCCTCTGATGCACTTTTATAATTTGTTCATGTGTTGACTTGACTGCATTTGTACCAGGGACATCCAAATCCACTGGATGGTGTTCAGCCTGTTGTAAAAGCTGCACTGACAAGGGCATACAACAAAGGAAGCAAATCACGTGTTATTCGCACAGCAGATTTAATATCCCTTCCTGGAATTAAAAAAGCTCCCAAGAAGCGGGTTGCAGCGATGCTGGAGCCACTAGATGAAGGCTTAGCTGAAGAAAATGGTGAAGCAATTGCTGAAGATGAAGAGAACTCATCAGAGCCAGAGGATATAGGTACATCCGTACTCAGATTACCCCATTAAAAGGGAGCATGATAATATGCCATTCAATAATCTTACTAGAACAGGGAAAATCTTAAAGATAGATAATTTCCATCAATATGAGCTCCATAGTTAAGAAATGTTGTTCTACATTTGGTAGCAATAGCGGTTGCGAAGAATCATGCACATTATAGTTTGTGTTTCCTATGTGCCTCTGCAGTAAGCATTTTCTATTTGCTCTTATTTCAATGTTAGTACTTCTCATTAGGGATAAGTGATGACATTTCTCTAATATAAAAGAACGGTGTAATTCTTTTACAATAATTTGGAGCATTATTTGATGATGTTATTGCTTGTTTCGGTCAACTCTGCAGATGTTGAGAAAAAGTTGGAGTCAGATCTTCAGAGTCTCAACTCGAAGGGTTAGTGACGCTCGAGAACAATTGCGTTTACTTCATTTATCTGCATGTATTTACCGTCTGACCGTCTTCTACCTACCTGTTTACACTCTTTCCCGTCTTTTCCTTTATCTGCTTTTGTTTTACAACAGGAATCCAAGTAAATGTAGATCTGAAGGGTGCTGGTGGAAAGAAGCCGTCTACTGGAAGAGGAAGAGGAAGTTCTAGTAGCAGCAGGGAGAAAGGAGGCGCTGAATCCTCGGGCAAGAGAGGTGGCCGGGGTTCTGGAGCTACTACCAAGAGAAAGAGGTGAAACCCGAAAACATCTCCCTGACCTAATGTTGTCTGTTACAACCATCGGAAGCTGCAGCTTTCGGGGTCTTCTTCCTTGGGAAGAAGCATTTAGGAAACTTTGTTTAGCTATTTTTGTAAAGAGAAGGGGGTCTTAAGTTGATCTGTGTACATTCTACTTGAAACTGATGAGTAGCTATTTTCTGTCTATAATTTTGGTTTGTATTCAAATTTTGGATTCTCGTGTCAGCGTAGCGTTAATTCTGTTCCACAATCCTATGACACTTTGGTTACTGCAATTAGAATTTAGTATTTCTGCTGGGAATACCAACTTCAAATTCCCCGTATTGTTTTGGCAGCTGACATGCATATTTTAGTACTTTAACCCTGATTCTGAGGAGGCTGAAAAGCCTATCTACCTTCACAAGGTAGGGGTAAAGTTTGCGCACACATTACCCTTTCCAGACCCACTTGTGGGATTATACTATACTAGGTGGTTGGGTGGTGGTGGTTGTCGTCGTCGTTTGAGGGGGCTGAAACCTAACCTGAAAGACTTGATTAAATAAATGTCATGAACATGTGAAAACAGCTAAATTTGAGTTTGGATATTCAAAACACTAGATTAACCCAAGTAGTGGCAGAGTTAGGATTAACACAACATGATTCGAAAAAATAATAGAATGTCACAAATAAGATTTGGACATATGATCTAAAGCATTTCATAAACCCATTGCCACTTAACTAGAGTTTTTTCTTTTATAAGGAGATTTAACAACTTACATATAATAAAAAGAAAAATTGTTGTTGCAGTTTTATACCATATAAAATATCAATTGGATGCAATTCCCTCCATTTAGCTCCGCCACTAAACCCAAGGAGTATATGACACATGTTTTTACATATGTTCTTATGATTAAGCTATAATTAATTAATATATATTTTTTACTTTAATTTATGATTTAACCATAGAAAATTAGTAAGTTTACGAGTAAAAACTGGATGCAAGCTTGCAAACTGTGGGAGGCTCTTTGGACGAACCAATGATCATTTCTGCATTAGGCTAACTCACGAGAGAGGTGACCATTCAAAAATCAAGACTAGAGAAAAATAAATACGAAAAAAAAAAAATGGTTGCACCTCATAAGAAATTCATTAATTCCATTTTAGTTAGAGATACTCCTATTTCCGTCATAAAAGAAATAAGGTCATAATCTATCTTCCACTAATAGCCTGTTTGGCCAAGCTTTTCTCAAGAGGCAAGAAAATGTTTTTTTTCCCAAAATACTTTTTTCCCCTAACTTGAGGTATTTGACTAAGCTTTTTTTGCGTAAAAAAGTGCTTTTGGGAAGAAGCAGAAGCAGTTTCTGAGAAACAGAAAAAAGTAGCTTCTTCCCAGAAGCAGGAGCAGAAGCAATTTTGACTTTTCTTCTTACCAAGAATACCCTTAACAAAGATAATATATACCAAAATTCGTTAAACCTAATACTTTGGATATTACTGTATAAATATTTCTTATTATTTTAGGATAGTTTTGTAATATAATGACTTTAGGGGTGAACGTATTTATATTTGTTGAATGATTTTTAATATATTTAACTTATATTTTGTCTCCCTGCGCCGAGGGTCTATTGGAAACAGCCTCTCTGGCCCTATCGGGGTAGGGATAAGGTCTGTAAAAACTACCCTCCCCAGACCCCACTTTGTGGGACTTTACTGGGTAGTTGTTGTTGTTGTATATTGAAAGAATTAAGTACTTTTAAATTTTATTTTCACATTTTACTTAAATAAAATGAAAATATTTAATTATTGCATGTAATAACAAATTTTTGAGATTATTTATTTACTTATATATTGACTATTAAGTAAATCTATTCATGTCCTTATTCGTAATTTGATACTTAAAAGCACTTTCTCAAAAGTTTGGCCAAACACAAAATATTGCTCAGAGGTGCTTTTCAGAGTGATTAGCCAAACACAAACTGTTTCTCTTCAAAAGTTTTCAAAAGCACTTTTGAAAAAAGTACTTCTCAAAATAAGTTAATTTTTCCAACTTGGCCATACATGCTAAAAAAAGTCTTTGAAGTATATGTGTTTTGAATGAAAAAAATATATAGACAAAGATATTGTAAGAATAGAGTAGAAAGATAATAAATATTGTTATTGGTAGTTTTTATATAGTCATAAAGTGTCCTTCTATTATATTATTTCTATTTTTCCTCGTGGCAAATAAAATATTTAATAATATAAATGATATGGTGCAAACGGTAGCCAGTAATCTTAGGACAGTGTGCCATGAGAATTAGGGTTGTGCAATATTCGGGTCAACCCCAAAATCCGAACCGATACGTGTTATTCGGATTGGTTTGGATTAGATTTTAGCTATTTGGATGTAATTTTGAAACTTTAATTTAATTATTTTTGATATTGGATCGGATACAGTTTAGCTCAATTTACATCCAAACCGATCCGGAACCCGAAATTTATGTTTTACATGGGGTGCTCTTCTAAAAACTCTAAGGTTTCTTTGTTATTTCTCTCACAGTTTTTGCCGGGGCATTTGTATCCGTACCCGCTTTTTGTGTCACATTTTAACTTATACCCGTTTTGTAAAAAAATTTGCAAGTGTACCCGCTTTTTCGCATAACTCAGCATACAGGGCTGAAGTAACAAAGGCAATCACGCAAAACTTCAGCATTCTAGTAGACGGGCCTGAAGTAGCTTGCGAGTTTTTGTCTTCGTAACTGGGGAACTTCAGCTCGAAGTCTTTGTCTTTGTAACTGGAAAACTTCAGCTTTAGAGCTGAAGTTTTTGTCTTTGTAACTGGGGAACTTCAGCTCTAGAGCTGAAATCTTTGTCTTTTTAACTGTGGAACTTCAGCTCTAGAGCTGCAATTTTTGTCTTTATAACTAGGGAACTTCAGCTCTTGTCTTTGTAACTGGGGAACTTCAGCTCTATTTTGTCTTTGTAACTCACGAATTTCAGCTCTAGAGTTGAAGTTTTTGTCTTTATAACTGGGGAGAGCTGAAGTTCTTATCTTTGTAACTGAGAAACTTCAGCTCTAGAGCTGAAGTTTTTGTCTTTGTAACTAGGGTACTTCAGCTCTAGAGCTGAAGTTTTTGTTTTGTAACTCGCGAACTTAAGTTCTAGAGCTGAAGTTTTTGTCTTTATAATTGGGGAACTTAAGCTCTAGAGCTGAAGTTTTTGTCTTTGTAACTGGGAAACTTCAGCTCTAGAGCTGAAGTTTTGTCTTTGTAACTGGGGAACTTCAGCTCTAGAGCTGAAGTTTTGTCTTTGTAACTGGGGAACTTCAGCTCTAGAGCTGAAGTTTTTGTCCTTGTAACTGGGGAACTTCAGCTCTAGAGTTGAAGTTCTGTCTTTGTAACTGGGAAATTTCAGCTCTAGAGCTAAAGTTTTGTCTTTGTAACTGGCGAAGTTTTTGTTTGTAACTGGCGAACTTCAGCTCAGCGAGGAAAAGGGGGCTGAAGTTATTTAAAAAGTGGGTACAAGTTAAAATTTTTTAAGAAAATGAATATAAGTTAAATAGGGGCAACCAAATAGGGTGCCCCTTGCTATTTTTACGTTTTTGCCTTTTCTTTCCTTTCAATATTACAAGTAACAAATATGGAAATAAATGAGTTTTGTTACCGAAAATGGTAGGAGATAGCATACTAAAATTGTTTATTTTAGTATCTTAATAAGGTGTATAATCCGAACCGAAATCCGATCCAAATATCAAAATCCGATCCGATCCGATTCGAGTTTAATTTGATTCGAATTTGAGTTATAATTTATATAATCCGAAATCCAAAATTATAATTCGAAAGGTACTAAATTCAATTTGATTCGATCCATGAACAAGCCTAATGAAAATAGAGAAACGTAAGGAGCATCTTCACTTTTAATGAATTTTACGATAGCAGATAGTAATAATTATAAAAAGGTGAAAGAGATAGAAGTGAGTGATACGCATTTCATTTTTACCACACATTTCATATTATAAACCTGAATTAACATCCATCTTTTTTCTTTCTCCGAGCTTCTATTCACTTTCTATAAGTAGGTGTTTGGACGTAAAAATAAGAGATTATAAAGAAAAGCTTTGAAGTTAAATTAAAAAAGGTGTTTAAAATTTAAAAGTTGAAATTATGTTTGAATATATGTTGAACGGTTAAGGGTCTGATTTGTCCTTCTAATATCATAAATAAGCCTTATTTATTCCCCATTTGAGTTTCTTATAAAAAATATCCCCACTTTTATACTTTTATTGCACATTTGCCCCTCACCCGTTAAAAATACTCTATCAGATTTTTAAGGGGCACATGACATCATTTGATTGGACTAGACAATCCGCCCTATTATTTTAATTAAAATCCGCCCGCACCATTATTTTAATTAACCTAGACCCATCTGGGGAGAACAGAACAAGAAAATGAAGATATTTCTCGTTTTGTTCTCCCAAGATGGGTCTAGGTTAATTAAAAGAATAGGGCGGGCGGGTTTTAATTAAAATAATGGGGCGGTAATCTGGTCCAATCAAATGATGCCACGTGCCCCTTAAAATTTGGTAGGGTGTTTTTAACGGGTGAGGGGAAAATGTGCAACAAAAGTATAAAGGTGGGGATATTTTTGATAAGAAACTCAAACGGGGGATGAATAAGGCCTGTTTATGATAGTAGAAGGGTAATCAGACCCTTAAACAGTGAGGATATTTTTGATAAGAAACTCAAACGGGAATAAATAAGGCCTATTTATGATAGTAGAAGGGTAAATCAGACCCTTAAACGGTGGGAATATTTTTGATAAGAAACTCAAACGGGGATAAATAAGGCCTATTTATGATAGTAGAAGGGTAAATAAGACCATTAAACGGTGGGGTTATTTTTGATAAGAAACTCAAACGGGGGATAAATAAGGCCTATTTATAATATTATAATTTTGTGAGAGAAAAATATTATTTAATTGAAAAAGAAGATAAAAATAACTTTTTTTTTAATTTTAAACTCAGCCTTCAAATTCTTTTAAAACTCATCTTCAAAAATTGAATCAAATATATAACTCAATAATATTTTGGAGATAGTTTCGGAAAAAAAAAGTAAAATATTTGTATGTACAAATAGGTACTAAGGGCTCGTTTGGCCATAAAAATATTATTTTGTTCGAAATTTTTTCACTTTTCTCGAAATCACTGTTTGGTCATAAAATTTTTATTTTTCAACTAAAGATGAATTTGAGAATTTTTTAAAAAATTCGAAAAATCTATTTTTCAAATTTTTTACTTTAGATAAAAATTCAAAAATAGCTCAAAATTATATCCACGCCCAAACACAACTTTAATTTTTTAATATTATTTTCACTTGAATTTTGCTCTCACTTTTTCTAAAATTTTATCATTCTTATGTTCAAAGACCCACTAATTCTCCCAATTTGACAAATTTTATTTCTTTTATATAATCCCTAACCAAAACCCCTTCTAAAACCCCTCTCCCCACACAACCAACTCATCTTATCTCCTCCAACTCTTCAACCATGTCCATGGCTTCTTTCAAAATCTCACTCCCTTCTTCACATTTCTCATTCTTGAACTCAAACCCTAAATTCACATTCCCAAAAATTAAATCTTTTCCACTTTTCTCAACTCCCTTTTGCATTAAATGCTCAAAGAGGGTAAAAAGAAGAGGAAAATTAAGGTATCCATCTGAGAAAAAGAAGCTGAAACAACAACAAGAAGAAGCTCAAGTTGATGTTAAAAACAAATTTGAAGGGATTTGGAGGCTATCTAAGCTCAATGTTTCAGTTCATAAAGACCCTGGCAAAGATTTCTTGGGTCTTTCTGATGCTTTGCTACAAGAAATTGCTAAAGTTCTTGAATTTCCGGTAAAAAAAAAATTTAACTTTATTGTTATATTTTTGAGTGTCGTGTTAGGGGAAAGTAGTAGAAATTGCTAAATGAAAATTGTTTTTTTTTTAATTTGTGTTCAATTAGTTTCACCGTAAATATAGCTTAATTTGATTTTAGTTGTCCATTTGACCAATCTGTTTAGTATGTTTTTTTTAGTGTTGTGGTAAGGGAAAGTAGTAAAATTGCGGGTGAAAATAAAAAATAGCTAGATTTACTGTGGGTAATTGAAAAATAACCATAATTTTAAAAGTAATAGAAATTTAGTCACTTTTCATGTAAAGTTAAACCTGAACGAAAATACTGTTCTAAATTCGAAAAATATTCCAGCATAATATAATGGAGTTTGAATTTTTCACATGTGAACGTCCAACATAATATACTGGTCAACATAATATGTTAGAAGTTCATATACATGTGCTCCTACCTCCAGTATATTATGCTGGAATTTTCCGTGTGCTGGAGTATGCTGGAAGTTCATACACTGGTGCACCAATCTCCAGTATATTATGTTGGAACTTTCCGTGTTGCAGCAAAATAATAGCTATATTCAATGACTTTGCAAACGCTGGCTATTCTTCAATTACCAGTCCAAAAACTGGCTAGCCCGTGCTATTTTTACCAAGGAAAAGTGGTAGAAATTGCAAAATAAAAATTGGGTTTTTAATTTGTGTTCAGTTAGTTTCACCTTAAATACTCCCTCTGGTCCACAATAAGTGACCAATTTGCTTTTGACACGCCTATTAAGAAAATACTAAATTTTATATAAAAATACCTAGTATGACTAAACTACCCTTGATTAAATATTTAAGGTGAGGAGTAAGAAATTTTTTTAGGGATATGTACGTAAGGGTTATTTCGTAAAAACAAATTGAATTCTTTCTTGATTATATAAATGGACACTTATTTTGGACCAAAATGAAAAAGCAAATTGGTCACTTATTGTGGACCGGAGAGAGTATAGCTTAATTTGATTTTGGTTGTTCATTTGACCAATCTGTGTAGTATGTTTTTTGAGTATTGTGGTAAAGGGAAGTAGAAAAAATTGCAGAGCAAGAATTGGTTTTTAGTACTCACTATATCGCAATTCATAATGAAATTCTTTCCTTTTTAGTCGGTCCTAAAAAAGAACAACACATTTCTATATTTAATAACAATTTAACTTTAAAATGTTGGTATTATAGCGACACAAATAATTATAGTTTACTCCCTCCTTTTTAATCGGTCCTAAAAAGAATGACACATTTTTAAAATTGAAAATAATTCAGCTTTTTATTTTACCTATTTTACCCTTAATGAGAAGTTTTTTTATAATCACATAAATATTATGACCCCACAAAGCTTTTACCCTTAAGCTTTTAACACCATAAGTTTCAAAAATCTTTTTCTTTTCTTAAAAGTTTTTATTTAGAGTACAAGTTTCAAAAGTCTTCATTTCTTTTTTAAACTCCGTGCCCATTCAAAGTGGATCCTATAAGTGAAAATAATGTTTGCTTTCCGATGAATGTGGACTTTTTCAGAGCAAAATATTACTATGTCAAATTTATTGAACATGCATATAATAGGCTACCATATAGAAATGAACATGGCTGAAGATTTTAAATAATTATTCATAGATTGTAAACATTCACCAATCTGATGTAAAACTCTATTATATGAGTTTAGCATCATTTAGCGCTATGATATTGACAATATATATAATTTGAATCAGTTATTTAGAAGAGCATAATTATCCATGATGGTTCTTGAGCCGACGTTCAATAACATTGCTTTTCTACTTGCAAAATCTGTGTAATTTTGACCAATCAAATATAATTAGACCAATTAAAAAAATGAGCAAAAAATAGAGATGAGTCTAGTTCAAAAGCGTTAAACATGGGGCACAAGTCAAAGAAAAAAGGGCAGCCTGGTGCACTAAGCTTCCGCTATGCGCGGGGTTCGGGAAAGGGTCGGACCACAAGGATATATCGTATGCGCCTTACCCTACATTTCTGCAAGAGGCTGTTTCCACGGTCCGAACCCGTGACCTCCTGGTCACATGGCAACAACTTTACCAGTTACGCCAAGGCTCTCCTTCACGGGGCACAAGTCAAAACTACAAATATAATGTTGCACTATTCAAAAAGAGAAGGAACACTATTAATTTTAGCTGGACGGAATAATCTGCATTTATTATCTTCAAGCTTAGGAATTTTCGGAGTATTTTTTCTGCATTTATGTGAAAATGTGCTGTTCTTTTCTGTTTTGTAGGTTGCTTCAATGTTGCCACAGGAGGCATTTAAAGTTGTTAGAAAATCTTTTGATGCTCGCAAGGTTTGTTTCCCTAACAATTCTTTTGAAACATTCCCTATGTGTCGGGGTTGGGTAGCTTGTGTTGTTTGCTTCTGTATCAAGTCATCTGCACGTCAATTTTCTAATATTAGATGTTCAACCATCTTAAGTTCCAATATAACCGCCATTTAGTGCTCTGGGATAACTTATTACCTTTACAATTTGTTCTAAAGTTTAAGACGAAGACCACACTTAAGTGACATATCTAGACTATGAATATGTAAGAGCCAAAAGTATTAGCGCCATTCTGTGCATTGTAATAACATTCATAATCAGGAATGTGATTTGGCACGATTGAAAATCCGAAGAAGTAACAATCACATTGACCAGAAGAAAAGTTATCCAAATGTCCAACCATCTATCTGTTCATTTATTATAGCAGTTCAAGCTTGTGATTGGGAAAAGAGAACATATCCAAACCTAAAGCTATTTGTGCTGAGAAACATGCATGTATATACTTTGATTTCCGAATACTTTATGCTACCTATTTAATACTCAATTACGCTTACTATGGTATGTGTTCTTGAAGATAGTGTAGGGACTATAATGTTGGTAACTTGGTAGCATTGGCGTTCAAATAAAACTTGTAATAGCTACAGTTGAACACCATGGATGTATCATGTATATATTTGACTGCTTCGTTAACCTTATTGCAGTTGCAAAAGGAACCGAAGTTTGTGTATTCGGTGGATATGGATGTCCAAAAACTAATAAATTTAGAGCCTCGTACTTGGGAATTCATCTCTGAATTGGAACCCAAGGTTGGCCTAATTGAACATTTGCCTCATGACAGAACTTCCGGTGATATAATGAGCATAGTACACGATTGCCGAAAGTTGGGTGAGAATGCAACTACTTCAGAAAGCGGAGATACGAATCTCTGCAAAGGATCACATACGTATCCAAATTATAGAAAACCAAAAGTTGCAGTTGTTGGTAGTGGGCCTGCAGGGTTGTTTGCTTCACTTGTGCTTGCTGAATTTGGAGCAGATGTTACACTGATGGAAAGGGGACAAGCCGTTGAGAAAAGGGGCCGTGATATTGGTGCGCTAATTGTTCGACGGATATTGCAAGAGGAGAGCAACTTTTGCTTTGGGGAGGTTATATCCCGATTCACTTATTTCCTTCAAAGGTTTTTCCAGATTCTTGAGATCAATTTCTGCAATCTGCGTCTGTTTGTTTTGTGCATCTATCTGTCTGAAGCAATTCTTAACATATATTGTTTGCAGCGCGTGGAAATATCTATGACATTAGAAATGTAGAATGGGCAAATATTTTTGGGCAAGAATACCAAATAAAGTTGATGACTGATTTTGATCTTAATGATTTGAAAATACTATTCCAGAACTAATTTTCGTCGATGGAATGACAGAACGCAGATATGCAATTTGAAAGCTGACTCTCACTTAATGATCTGGAAAGAGATGTTTTGGTGCTAGAATTAAGTAAATACTTTTATTGATTTAGATTTGTATGCAGGTTTCAGCATCTTACTGGTTCTCCGTTTCTGGTTTATGAGGTCAAATAAATTGTAGATGTTACAGCCATTGGGTTTCTTTAGCTACTTATTTACAAAGGACTTATGTGTGACAGGGTGGTGCAGGTACTTGGAGCGATGGGAAGCTAGTTACTAGAATTGGAAGAAACAGCGGTAGTGTTTTAGCAGTAAGTTGCTTAATCCTGGAAAATTGTTTTCTGATTTTTTACCTATGCATTCTTTCATACGCGTTCGTTGGGTCAGTTATCCTTATCATTTCACCCTTGTCTCGTATTCCAGGTTTTGGAAACATTGGTCCACTTTGGAGCACCGAAGAAAATTTTGGTTGATGGAAAACCTCATCTAGGAACTGATAAATTGGTTCCACTTCTTCAGAACTTTCGGCGGTATCTGGAAGAGTTGGGTGTAAGAAATTGCAACTTATGCCTCTTAGAAAAGAAATTTGTGACTTTTAGTAGGCGTTTGGACATAATAATGTGATTTTTGAAAAAAAGTAGTTTTTGGAGTGAAGTTGAAAACAACAACAACAACAACAACAACTACCCAGTAAAATCCTACAAAGTGGGGTCTGGGGAGGGTAATGTGTACGCAGACCTTACCCCTACCCCGATAGGGCAGAGAGGCTGTTTCCAATAGACCCTCAGCTCAGGAATACGGAAATAAAAAAGGTATTTGGAATTTGAAATTGTCTTTGGACATGCATTTTACTTGAAAAAATGTTGCAGTCTTGTGAGGGGAAATGAAATTTTACATGAAATCAAACTTCGAAACTTATCTTCAAAAACAATTCAAAAATTCAATCAAATGTATAACCAAACAAGTTTAGAAAAACAATTTCAAAAAAAGAGAACTTTTTGTATGGATGGTCTTAAGAAATTCTGTTTTCTTGCTTGTATGGTCAGGTCAACATCATGTTTGGAACAAGGGTAGATGATTTACTTGTTGAGGATGATCATGTGGTGGGAGTCAAAGTTTCTGATTCAAGTGATAACAGCTCACACTCCGCGAGCCAGAATTTGGGGTATGATGCAGTGGTTCTTGCAGTTGGACATTCTGCACGTGATACATATCAGATGCTTTTTTCTCATGGTGTCAGCCTGGTTGAGAAAGATTTTGCTGTGAGCTCCAGTCCACATGAATTATTTACTAGTTTATACCTTATATCTTCTCTCTCCTTCCTTTAATAAGAATATTTGGATCTCTGTATACATCTATGTTGCCCAGACTCTCCGAAAATGATGCCAGATGTGTGTCGGATCCTCCAAAAGTAGTTCATTTTTAAAGGATCCGACACAGGTGCGGCAACATTTTGGAGAGTCCGTGCAACATAGGTATACATATGCATAATGCTACATGGCTTGGCTTGCTGCTTTATATTTCCAATTACAAGGCATTAGACCTCTTCTCCGGGCTGAGACAGGAATTTGGAAGGGAGAGGGTTTACTAACTGGTGCTCTAGTGGTCTTATAAACGGCAGAAAATTAATTTGATACATTTGTGATAACAGTAGCGAATCTAGGAATTTTTCCAAGGGTATTCAAAGTGGATAAAAGTGAAAAAAAATTCCGGCAAAGAGTGTTCAATATGTGTTATATACCTGTAAAACATAATATTTTACCTATATACAGGGCAATTTTTCGATGAAGGTTGGTCAGCTGACCCCCCTCGTGACCATGTGGCTTCGCCACTGTGTGATAACACCAATTTTGTTTTTTGAAAAAAGAAAATTATTATGAGAAGTAGCGATATTATCCAGATGTGGGTATTAACTATTAAGTATTACTCCTAAGTCCTAACTGTTAACTTAGTGAAAAGCATCAACATAGTCGAATTTGATTATATACATTTAGTTTTCAGATATTGAATAAATTGATACCATTTTATATGGATTTTTGATCATCTTACAACGTCCTACGTAAAGATTTGGATATGCTTATAAAATGGAACCCCCATATGGGTAGCAAAATTTTACGATCTATGTTTGTTGGTCAGTCCAAATGGATTCACCAATAGAGTTTATTCCACAATGCAGAGTATTCATCTTCTCCTATTATCCTAAACCCTCACTTTTATCAACAATTTTTTCCTTTTTCCTTTCTTTTTGAGCCTTACGATAGGTGCAAAATCCACCATGAAATCAAAATATCACGGACTGCTTTGTTGTCTTGTAAATAGTAGAGTACCGCATGTTGCGGATGTCATCCCGTCTATGTGTTTTGTATGAGCTTATCTGTTCTTTTCTTCCTTGATGTCTTTCACTTATTTTTTGGTTCATTAGCATCGACTCTCGTGGTATTGATTTTTGCTATAACCTTGTCGGTATCTCATCAGTGGCAAAGATACTTACATTCTTCTAATAACTTGTATTAACTACAGGTTGGTCTGCGGGTTGAGCATCCTCAAGAATTAATCAACAGCATACAGGTTAGTCACTACATATAATTCAATAGTTAATTTACTAGTGATACAATGTATTCGTTTTTCCTGCTGTATCATGATGACGCGATGTTTTTGGTTGATTATATTTTCTTATAACAACATTAGAAACGCTTGGTGTTGACAGTCCCTTGTATTAATGTCGAGTAAAGAAACTCTTGTTTCTTAAATGATGCAACAGTAGTGATTCAGTGGGCAATAGCTTATTTTGTATTATAGTGTTTACAAACTAAGGGTAATTCTAGAGTTTGCCGTGGTGTACTTGCGACCTTAGAGTTCCTCTTTTAGATGAAGTCAACATGACAAAATACGATGCTTTGTTCTTCAATTTCCTATGCTTATTCATTGTCTATGAGAAAGTACATGCGTTGCATTTTCCCCTCTTAGGTGAAGTATATTTTCGCAATTTATCATGAAATTAATATGTTTTTGGTCCAAATATTTTCAGTATTCTGGATTAGCCAATGAAGTTCTAAGTGGACGTGGAAAAGTGCCTGTCGCTGATTACAAGATCGTTGAATATGTGAATGCTGAAGATACTGCTTTGACTTCAAATTCTGGACCAATAAATCGCAGTTGTTACTCCTTTTGCATGTGTCCTGGTGGCCAGGTACAACAATTGCTCTTGTTCATAATTACAACAACAACAACTACCTAGTATGGTCCCACCAAGTGGGGTCTGGGGAGGGTAGGATATACGCAACGTTACCTCTACCCTGGAGGGGTAGAGAGACTGTTTCCGATTGACCCTCGGTTAGAGAAGATGCTCTTGTTCATAATTACTGAATGAAATATTATAGTTGCATTTCCAACTTTCTAATTAGTAATTACATTGAATTTTCGTTTCTCGCACCACAAATCCATTTTTCAATAGACTTCAATGTACATTTCGATATAATTTACTGGACAAGATTTTGGCAGGTTGTTCTAACTAGTACAGATCCATCAGAGCTCTGTATAAATGGCATGTCTTTTTCTCGACGGTCATCTAAATGGGCAAATGCTGCACTTGTTGTTACTGTCTCGTCAAAGGATTTTGGTGCTTTGGACTTGCACGGACCTCTCGCTGGTGTTGAATTTCAGGTACTTCTTAAGTGTCCATACTAGTCGTTTAGACATAAAAATGTTATGCAGGAACTATTTTGGATTCCCGGATGTTCACATTAAATTTGTGAGAATTAACAAAGCAAATAATTACTAACATTTTGGGAACAACAATCAACTTAAAAATCATTTATGTCTCAAGGGAGAAGCTATTGAGCTGATTGCATAATTACTTAGTGTACTTTGATTTGTTTGGCATGCCCTAGTTAGGATGAGAATGGAAGGTTTTTGTATTGCGCGTGAAAGTGAGTTCGAAAGCAGGTTCCACTTATCTGTTTCGTTGAGAAAATAGAAACCATAACATTATTTGAAAAAGAAAGTATATAAACTACAGTTTTCGTCTTTGAGACAACAACAACAACAACGACAAACCTAGTATGTTCCCAGCAGGTGGGGTCTGAGGAGGGTCGTCTGTACGCAGACCTTACCCCTACCTAATGCAGGTAGAGAGGCTGTTTCCAATAGACCCGCGGCTCAGGAAGGGTAAGAAGAAGAGGAGGAAAGCAAGAAAGGAAGAAAGAAGGAAGAAAAAAGAAAAATGGAGAGACAAAGGATAAGTAGTATCAAATAATAGCAACAGAGAATACAATACCTGTGGCGAACAATCTTTGAGAACTTAGTTCAATCGGTGGATTGTCACCTTTGGTTGACATTGGTTTTCTATATTCTTTCCATGTAGTTACCTTTTCCTTTTGCCATTTAAAATGCTACTCATGTATTTTGATTTCGGTTGTATAATTGCAGAGAATGTTTGAACGCAAAGCAGCTGCAATGGGCGGGGGCAATTTCGTGCTACCTGTTCAAACGGTGACTGATTTTCTTGACAACAAATTATCAGGTAGACCTCTTTGTTGGTGGTGAGAGGATTGGCGGGATAGATATTTCGTATAAAATACTTATGTGGCTTAAAATTTGGTTTACAGTGACATCATTGCCATCTTCGAGTTATAGATTAGGAGTAAGAGCAGCGAATCTCCACGAATTATTCCCTACTCACATAACCAGCTCTCTGCAACAGTCACTTTTGAAGTTTGACAAAGAGGTATTTTCCTGTGTTGAGCATATGATATCTCGTATATATAATGTCCGTCTCTGAAAATTAACGCCATATCTGTTGATCTTGGAACTACAGTTACCGGGATTTATTTCCAGTAATGCTCTTCTCCATGGAGTAGAGGTAATGCGTGCCTTTCTTCGTGAAATCATCCAACCTTACATCCGGATTTTTGGACTAAGCATTCGAGTTAATAACATCCACATTTTCTTGGTTCTGGAACCAAAGTTGTAACTTAGTTTCCTCCTCATTACAGACAAGAACTAGTTCACCTGTCCAGATCTCGCGAAGGGCTGACACTTACGAGTGCACGTCGTTAAGAGGACTTTACCCTATCGGAGAAGGAGCGGGTTATGCTGGTGGGATAGTAAGTGCAGCAGTTGATGGCATGTACAGCGGATTTGCATTAGCGAAAAGTTTAGGTCTTTTTCATGGCAGCATCGAGTCGGTTTTAGGGAAGGCTCAGAATGCTGGAGTTGCAAAATACTGACACCATTATTCTGTTTTCACCAATTTCACACACATACTGTGTAAATCACAGGGCGCTTACCGCAATCTTGCAAGTGCGGCGCTTCATTTTTTGTTTCATATGAAAAATGGCAGGTCAGTGTATTAAGGTCTCGCTATAGTTATGGTTATGCTCTAATGGAGATAAAAGTGTAATGAAGTGCATGATCTCTTTTTTAGATGTATTGATGTAGTTGTTTTTTGTGCAATTAATACATGAAATAAATACACCACAATTATGTGCAACCTCTGTTAAGTAATAATCTACTTCTTGTTGAATTATTTCAAAAAGGGAAAAGGGTCAAATATACTGTTGTACTATGAGAAAAGGTTCAAATAATCCTTCGTTATACTTTCAGTTTAAATATATCCCCGTAATACTATTGGTTAAAATATACCCCTCTTCCGTTAAGTTTGTCCAAGGTGAACACATTTGATGAGGTGGATGCCACATGGCATTCCACGTCGGCGCTCCTAACCCATTTTATCCCTCCCCTATATTTGTTTTTCCATCACAAAAAAATTTCTTTGAGGGAAAGGAAAGTTTAGTGATAGAAAAAAATAGAAGGGAGGGGTAAAATGAGTTATGGGCGTTGAGGTGGCATGCCACGTGGCATCCACCTCATCAAATGTTTGCGCCACGTAGGATTGGATGTCTACCTTGGACAAACTTAACGGAAGAGGGGTATATTTGAACCAATAGTATTACGGCAGGGGTATATTTGGGCTAAAAGTATAACGAGGAGTATATAAAAACTTTTTCTCATAGTACAAGGGTATATTTTGGCCCTTCTCCGTTTCAAAAATTGTGTTAATTTTCCTTGAAATATAAGTTACTATGCATTTTATTTAACCACTTAAAAAATATTATGTTAAGGTCTTTTTTACTTTTTTGAATTTTAAATGCTTAAATGCTGGTTATGTTTAAACACCAGCTTTATCAATCCTAAAATTTTCTAAAAGGCGAGTCGGTGACCATAGGCCAATATTAAAAAAGAGCGGAAAACTACCAGCTATGTCCATTTATAAGTAGCTCATTATAAAAATTGACCAATTCATATAATATTATCAATATTACTAATATTAACCAATTAGCTATTTGTAGTAAAAAAAATCAAATTTTTGCTTTATTTTGCGTGGGTGTTATTAGAACAGATTGAGTACATTTAAACGAGCTTGAATCTCAATTTTGGGATGATTTGGTGAAGTTTTAAGCGTGGTTTGAATTGAAAATTCGAAGTAAAAATTGAACATGAAAAAATTGATATATGTATCACACTGAGTATCATTTGTGTATCATATATATATATATAATATTTGTATCAATTGTGTATCACATGTATACCTGTGTGTGAGATACATGCGTGATACATGTGTCGCAGAAGAATTTTTTGGACTCGATTTAATTACGAATTTTGATACAAAACCCATCCAAATCACCTCTGATCTTCCTCAAATTTTGTATATTGACTTCTTAATATGTTTTTAATGAATTTCAACTATACCCATTGAAAAAGTTCCTTTTTGCTTAGAATTTTGAAATATTTTATATTTTATTTTTGTATTTCATCACCTTATTTGCAACCTCATCCATGAAATTTCCTTTCCGTTTTTCATCTAACGTTGTTAATCACGCTTCAAAATATGGAAGGTGATTTTTGCATGTGATTCTTTGGCAAAAAGAACCTTATTTATTTAATTTTTTAATTTTTATATGTACTTGGCTAGTTTTAATAAGTTTATGACTAATGGCTAAAGGTTGTTAAATTGAGACTTATTTAGAATATTTGTGTAAATTTTCCAAAAAGAACATGGTCTTATAGACAACAAACAATAAGGTTTCACAAGTAATATTATAAAGTATAGTCGAAAATGCAAAGTACATTATGTCTAGTAAATTTCCACCATATCTCTAAACTTATAAGTTTGATTCTACGTATCCCGGGACGGGCGAAGTTAGGTGGGCGAAAAGGGGTTCCTATGTCTCTCGGGGCGATGTTAGGGCCGAAAGGGGTTCTTACGTGTTCCTGGGCGAAGTTAGGTGGCGAAAGGGGGTTCGGCCGAAATTCTTTCGTCCAAAATTATATTGCTTATATAAGATTAAATTTTTTTCATGTACACGTATTAGATGTTGTCTCCTTAACTTTTTCGCGTATTTATGTTTTTAGTTTTTAATCCCCTTGATAAAAATTCTCCTTCTACCACTGCGTATCTGTTGTACATTTTTTAAAGTAACAAGACTGGTGATTGAAAATGCTATAAGCGAAAATGAATATTTTATTTATGGAAACAAATTCCTCCCATGATAAATTGTCCGAACAATTCACAAAAAAATATTAGTCCAATTTCATTTTCACGATGTTATTGTTCTTATGATTTCCGTTGGTGGTACTGATATTGTCTCTTTTCATTTTCTTGAGTCGAGGGTCTTTGGAAAACAATCTCTCTACTTTCTTGGGGTAAAGGTAAGGTCTGTGTACACACTATCTGTCATAACCCAAATTCCCAACCTTAGGGATCGTGATGACGCCTAAAACCACATTTGCTAGGCAAGCCAATGTTAGAGTTCGATTAACTATTTTTCCTTGATTATCCATTTAAACATAATAAATAATTATAAAATAAACTTAAGCTACTGACTTTCAATGAATAATTCCCAACATAAAATAATAAACACTTAACTAAACCGAGCCATGAACTAATGGTATAAGTAACTCTAAAACTACCCCAGAGTCTAGTGTCACAATTCACGAAGTACAAAAGAATACTACAAATAATGGGGCTGAAAGAAATAATGTGTGACTGTTCTGAATCAAATAAAACAATAGTCTCAATATTATAGAGAAGACTCTCGGGATCTGCGAACACCGACATATATACCTTGTGTCTCCAGAAAAGAAATAGGTAGCAGCTCTACATATCTCTACTGCTGGCCGGTACCTGGATCTGCATAAAAGAGTGCAGAGTATAGTATCAGTACAACCGACCCCATGTATTGAGTAAGTGCCAAGCCTAACTTCGACGAAGTAGTGACGAGGCTACGGCAGAACATTAACAATATAACATGTGACAATAATACATAATAAAACAAGAAAGAAATCTAAAACGAGTAAATAATAACAACTGCAACAACAATTTAAGATAACTCAGTCACCTTTTCTAGGTCTCAGCTGTAACCAATCCTCAATAAATTTTCAGACTTCCAAACTTTACTTTAAAATAACCACATGCACAAAATATGAGAAAAATCGTAGAGTAAACAAGAATGTTCCAATCTTTGCAATTAAAATCAGTAAAACATAATTATTCACCTTATCACTATCTCGTTGCGGCATGCAACCCGATCTCACCTGTCCACCCTTATCACAATCATTTATCCACCCTTATCACAATCATTTATCCGCCCTTATCACAATCAATTTCGCCCCTTATCACAATCAATTTCGCCCCTTATCACAATCAATTTCGCCCCCTTATCACAATCAATTTTTTAAATTTTATTTTGGTTTATCAAAACTTTCACAATTCAGGTCAAGCCTTCCGCAACACTTTTATTTCAACAATTGCAAACAGAAAATAATAGAGCTCGTAAGCTTTAAGCAATATCATTTCACAATAAAACTAACCAGAATATATGTAAACACCGTAACGCTGTCAACCCAGCTCAGCCTTTATGTACAATGATATAATCAAGAGAACAACCAACACTTTCAACACACTTGCAACAATAATTGGCCATAATCAAATGAAACCAAATAACCACGTAAACCTCAACAATCATAAAACCGTTAAACTGCATTTCTCACAACTTCCTCAATATTATCAAAAATAAAATCAACAGGAATATATATATATATATCGTAAAATAGTGTCCACAACTCAACCTTTCTGTACCACAAGGAAACCAGGGAAACAACCAATACTTTTTCAAAATAATTGCAGCAAGACTTAACAATAAACTAATAAGCTAAGTAGTCATAGAACCCATAACGAACATAAAATAATTAAGACATAAATCAATTAAATTGGATACGGGGAAAGGAACATGTTTAACGGACCATTTGGTGGTGCATAGATACTCGTCACCTCACCTATACACCACACACATGCAACTTCACATAGCAAATTGATCACGCCCAACTATGCCTTATAAAAAGGACTAAGCGGTCGTTGCAAATATAATCCGGTTTACAAGTCCGGAGTCGAATCCCACAGAGAACTAAGGCTTAGCTATAGCTGTTCAATATTGCTAAGAAGACAAGTTCGCACAATTACTATGTTATAAATATTAAGATTTTTATATCTAATTAACTAACAAATTAAAATAGTAAATTAACACTAAAGATACTATCGGTTGGAGAAAAGATTAAGGAGGTCTAGAGTTATGATTTCCCCAATTGTCGGAATCCTTCCCCTTATGTCTTCTATAATTTCGCCTAAGTATTCTCTATCAATCATGAACACTCATGCTACTGTAAATGTCATGACCCCAAATCTTAATATGTCGTGATGGCGCCTATCGTGGAACTAGGCTAGCCAACCATCACATAACTACATATTTTGTTTCAATATAATTACTCAAACCAATAAATACCAGCAACTAAAATTCTTTAAGCAAATATAGTATAATCTACTGTCTAAACAAACTCCCCAAGACTGGAGTCAACCGATCACGAGCATCTAAGAATAAAAATAACTCTGCTAATGTCATAACCAATGTCTAGGAGTGAAATACTAAGACTAGTAAAGGAAGGGAAATGGAGGAGCTACGGACGCTGGACAACTACCTCGAAATCCCAAAGCTGATGACAACGAACTTGGACGACTACTGCTCCGAACCAGTACCTGGATCTGCACACAGAGGTGCAAGGAGTAATGATGAGTACGCCAACTCAGTAGTAATAAAAATATATAACAGTCTGAGAATAAGAAGCACACATCACAGATACACCAATTCACAAAATAGTAAAACATCAAGTCTCAGTACAATATACATAAGTTCGAAAACCAATTTTCGTAAAATCCTTTGAAACAAGTATATTTTCCAATATTTCTCAGTAAAACTCTCAGTAGTATCAGTTTGAAAAATAAAGTGAATCATAGTCAAAACTCAGTAAAATATCATCATAAAACTGCCCCTCGGGCCATAATCATCACTCATAACAATTTCCCTCAGCACCTCACCATCACTCAGTATCAGCCTCGCGGGCAACCTTACTGTCATTCATGCCTCCCAATCACTCATCACTCAGCACTCGCACTCAGTAGGTACCTGCGCTCACTGGGGGTGTGTACAAACTCCGGAGGGGCTCCTACAACCCAAGCGCTATAAACAAGCCACATCATGGCATAAATCACTCTCAAGCCCTCGACATCTCTCATATCATAACATCCTCACAACATTGGCCCTCAGCCTCACTCAGGCAGACACTCTCAGCATGCCACTTGGGCCATGAATAAAACGGGGTTATCGACCCAACATAGTATTTCATTTCAAGAAATAGTAATATCATCAAATAGGAGTGTCAACAATTTCACAAGAAAGATTGAGTGTAAAATCATAATATAATAAGTGAGGAATATCAGTAAAAATAGCCCCCAAGGGGTTAAAACAGATCGGCACTAGCCCCAAACATGGCTTACAGCCCAAGTATAACAAAACATAATAATACTAATAACCATATGCTTTAAAAGCGGTTTCGCAACTCAATAGTTGCCTAAAAAGGTACATTTTTCCAATTTTCCAATTCGTGGACGCCCCACACTCGTCATCCAGTGTGTGCGTCACTCCAAATCCATGAAAGGATGTAAAGTCCGGGGTTTCATACCTTCAAGACAAGATTTAAAGACATTACTTACCTCAAACTAGCCCGAAAAGCTATTCCGCAACACACTTGCCTATCGAATCAACTTCCGAGTGCTCCAAATCTATCAAGTTAAGATTTTTCACATCAAATTATGCTAAGGGAATGAATTCCAATTGAAAAATATCAACTTTATACACAAAACCCGAAATTAGCCAAAACCCGACCCCCGGGCCCGCGTATCGGAACTCGAAATTTTTTATATCAAAACGATGCTCATCATCTCACGAGTCCGTATATATAAAGAACTCTGAAATCGGAGTCCGTTTGACCCCTCAAATCATCCCTAAAAGGCCTCATAATCTCAAGCCCTAACTTCATCTTTCTCTACTGATTTTCTCCAATTAAACACTGTTAATTTAGTCCTTAATCACATATAATCAAGTTATGGGGTCCAAAATCCTTACCTCAATGAAGAACAATCGTTTTCCCTCTTCTAAATAGCTCCAAAAGCTCTATTCCCGATAAAAAATGGTGGAAAAGTGGGCAAAGATCGCGAATGGGGCTTTTTAAATACACTGCCCAGATTACTCTATGAGAACACGGCCTATTCCTTGCATTCATGATGACAAAATTTACCAGCCCTTATTTAACCCTATGCGATCGCGTTCTTTCGCGTAGAACAAATTTTCCAACAGCCTTCTCCAACCCTTTTGGATAGCCTCTAGTATAATGGTCATAACTTTTTGTAAAAAACTCCAAATTGCAATTGGCTTAACTTTATGAAAACTAGACATCAATAGCTACAAATTTCTATTTTAGATCATCTTCAAATTCTTTATAGATTGTGAGTTATAAGCTTCCAAAATCGGGACAGTGCAACAGAAATTTTACTCTATGCGATCGCGGGAAGCCTTATGCGATCACATAGCACAACTAGATTTTTCCAAATTTTCTCTATGCTAACGCATCCAGATCAATGCTATCGCACTGTACACCCCTGAAGCCAAAAATCAACAACTAGAAATGGCCTAGAAATGGTCTGAAACTCACCTGAGACCCTCGGGACCTCAACCAAAACATACCAACACATCCTATAACATCACACAAACTTAGTCGAGCCTTCGAATCACCAAAAACAATGCATAAACACTAAATTCACCTCGGATTCAAGCCTATGAACTTTGAAATTTCTAAATTCCACCAACAATGCCGAAACTATCCAAAACACCTCTGATTGACCTGAAATTTTGCAGACATATCCAAAATGACATTACAAAACTGTTCCAACTTCCGAATTCCATTCTGACCCCGATAGCTTATTTTTCACTGCCGACCGGAAATTGCCAAAAACTAACTTTCGGCAATTCAAGCCTAATTCTACACCGGACATCATAAAAATATTCCGAATACACTTCTAAGTACCAAATCACCTAATGAAGCTATCCGAACCATAAATCCATATTCCGAGGTCGTTTACCAATAAGTCAACCCTCAGTTGACTTTTCTAACTATAAGGCTATTTTTAAAGACTAAATGACTCAATTCTCACTACCACCATTCCGAACCCTAGCCATCGACTCTAACACATCATAAACAGTAATACCAATCTATGACAAGGCAAAAACATCAATAATAATGCAAATTCTACGGAACGACCGACCGAGTCGTTACAGTAATCTCTCTCGAGTAATTACAATAATCTACTAGACGCACTCTCTTGAGCTACGCTAGCTAACTTCTATTACAGTTCACTTTAGATTTCACCCAAGATATAGTTATCTCTAATCCAACCTTTAAACCCTCGGTTATGGATCTCTCCTATACTTTGGGAGTGATGTTATTCAACAATTACCTAAATATGCACTATTTCTTGAGTAGATACACACTAAATAGGCACAGCTAATTGAGGATCCTTTCAACTAACTACAACAAGAACGTAGTTGAACAAATAGAGATTAAACTTTTGCAAAATTATATAAATACATAACAAGAATTTATCCGACAAAAGGTTCAAGCAAAACCCTAGATAACAACTTAGCTATTCATAATAGTATGTAAAAATACAATACTAAAAGGCATAACCAAAAATGAAAAATAAGAAGACGAAGGAAAAACTTGTAGAAGAATTCTCCGCCTTGCTCCTATTGTGTCTCTGCCTCCTTAGGTCGAATTTGTGTCCAAAATATGTCTAATCCCCCAAAAATAACGTTCTCCCATGTATATATACCAAGTAGGGTCAATCCCAAAAAATTATACCTTCTCCTACGCGAAAAAGGACAAGTTTCCAGGCCTGGAGTAGCGCGGACGCGCTAGTGCTCGCGCTAGTAGACTTTTATTCTGCCCCAGTCCGCATCAGGTCCGCATTCGATGTTTTGATCGAGTTTTTGACCCTGTTAAGTTTGTAATTAGGAAAAACTTAAACTATAAAAGTTGTATCACCTTGAGTTATATTTCCAACCATATATTATATAGCCCAAATGGAGTTTGGATCAAAACATTATGTTCATTTTACTAGACAGTGCGCAATATACCTCCTCGAGTCTTCGTTTGTTCTTAACTATCAAATTTGACCCCGAAGCCGATACCAACTTAATTACTTGAGATTTTAATCAAACTTCAAAGCTCCAAATTACTTAAATTCATTCCATAAAATCTATATAGCTCGGAATCATTCCTACAAGGCATAAAACACACAGTTAGTGCAAAACACTAGCGATTAAAGCTCAAACTCAATTAAAGTGCAGTAAATTAGAGTGTAATAAGCGACTTACGTAATTATAGCCTATCATCAACACCCCACACTTAAACCATTGCTCGTCCTCGAGCAATCAAACTACACTTTATATAGACACGACCTTTTTAAGCAATTCTCCTAACTCATCATACCAAGAATATTTAAAATAGACTAAGCACAAAAGCGTAACATCTTCACCTCAAGATTTGACTCACAAGTACCATGCATTATTCACAGCTCACCCACTTACTCTAACATAGAGGTCACTGACATTACCTTTTTCTTCATGAATCAAGTGTCCTCACACAACAAAAGGGAGTAGTTCCACACAATAAAATTTAAGAACAGATATGAACTTAAGATAGAAAGAATTCACTCACTCTCAGAAATACCATTCATGTGCCACAAAAGATGCACCATAGGCTTGCCCGTAGTGTACTACTCTACTAATTGAGCTCATTCAGTCTAGGATCAAGTAGGACTTTATTTGGTTGTAATGTAGGCTGCGGGACGGGTAGATTACACCTCCCTAAGCACTTTAATACATATACTTTAACATTCAAACCCCATACTTATGTCAAACCAAACTCCTCCTTCACATCAATGTATTTTACCCATACTTCTTTAAGCACAATTACATCAAGAGTCACCACTTGTCAAGGAATATTTTTTTTCACAACAATACAACTATTTTTTCCTTTTTTTTTTCAAGTGACTCTTACTTTTTCAAAACAATGCACTTTTCTTCTTATTTCATTAGTTCCACTCAAAAGCCAAACCAACCACCCACACTTTAACTTTTACATAGTTCATAAGAATTCATGTGCTTATGAGAGGTTAAGAGGTTCAAATAGATAGTTAATTCAAACAAATGGGTAAGGCTTGTAATTGGTTTCCAAAGAAACAAGATTACATGCTCAAAAGGGTTAACTACGATACATAACAATTAGGTGGGTAAAATATACATAGCTGGCTCAACAAAGAAACGCCTATATCACTTTCAAGACTGAACAAAACTACTATTTTGTTTTGCAAACATACATGGCAAGTTCTAAACATCAAATGCAATGCACATAATAGCACACAAACCTCAAACACACATGACACTTAACTCACTCAGGATTGGATTCATCAAGACAGTCTAGTCAAAGCAGTTAAGTAAATTTAAAATCATACAATATAAGGTACTTATACAAGAGTCAGAAACTGAGCTTAAGTGTCACAGCCAAAGTACTCACTATTCTCAAGGCATAACAAAGTCAAGAGATATTTCTTCAATTCAAAACACAACACAATGGCTCATCTTCCTCAATAAATAAATAAAACTAACTACACCCGGTTCAAACAAAACCCTTGAAAAAGAACCGCGGCACAAAGAAAAACCAAGGGGGAATTGCTACACTACCTAACAAAAGAAAATCTTTTTTTTTGTTTTTTTTTCTTTAGACTTAATTCCCTCAAGAAAATTGTCTAATAGATCCATCGTCGGGAAAAGTCCAATCTTTTCTATTTTTTTTTAAAAAATAACTTATTTAAACTAACACAACTAAAATATTATAGAAAGTCACCCAAACAATCTCCTCACCGCACACTTAAAATTGTGCATTGTCTCCAATGCACATCATAACTATAAGAGGGTAAAAGAAACTCCCTGGTAGGCCA
Organism: Nicotiana knightiana; assembly: GCA_005239525.1. Lineage (NCBI taxonomy): Eukaryota > Viridiplantae > Streptophyta > Magnoliopsida > Solanales > Solanaceae > Nicotiana > Nicotiana knightiana. The sequence continues at coordinate 19,767 of ML395402.1, read as the reverse complement.
AAGGCCGAAACACTAGCATCTCATGGGGTACTCAGACTTCTCCCAGGCCTGGTCCTCCATGCGGGTACCTCACACTTAGTTCCAACCAATGGTTTGTTGTTGCATCCTTCCAATGGCTTCGCGTTCCATGCTCCTAAAAATTAAAAATCGACACTACAAGAAAAATACAATAATAAAAAAATAAAAAAATAAAAAAAACTATATTAAAAATAAAAAAATAAAGCTGGATTGCCTCACAACAAGCGCTTGATTTAATGTTGCGGCACTACATGAATCACTTTTTGCCTCCACATTGAACTTATGAATTGAGCCCCCAATTTGGCTTCAAGTTTTCGGTTATGCTCCATGAGTGGTGGAACAAATTTTATTGGCCCAAGCAACCATTGTATTATTTTACACTTCTTGGCTTTTAGATGAGGTATGTAGTCCTGTCTTTCTGGCAAGAAAAATTCCAGGATGTAGGCACCTTGTTATTCATTCCTTGGTTCCTCAATCGGCTTGGATGACTCTATTTCCATATCATCATCCAAGCTCAATGTGGAAAAATGTTTGGAGTGATGAACAATACGCTCAAACACATGAACTTCATGACTTTCAACATCCTCAACATCAATGATACTAGAGTCAACAAAATTTATATCCTCAAAGTCCTTGGCTGACTATAGTCTCACTTCTTCAACATCGACATCCTCAAATTGTAGTTGGCTAGGTTGTTGATGTTCTATTCTGACCTTCTCAATTAACACCTCAAACTCACGCTCGTCTTGGCTACTATCCCCGATATTGGCTTGTAGAGCATTAACAACTCCAACCACTTGACTCAATTGAGCCTCCAACTTGTGAATAGTTGCCTCTTGCCTTTCTATCTGCAATTGTTTCTCATTATTTTGTTCCAGAAGGCATTTTAACATATTCTCGATCTTTTTCAGGCCATCATCCCTGGGTTCTTTGTTCCTATTAACTTCACAAGAAAAAGAAGAACCATCAAAGTAAAGGGTTGAGGGAAGATAAGGAATATAAGCACAACCATGAAAGTAACCATCTTGACCACCGCACATATCACACATTCACACATAAGATTGAGGTGGTGCACATAACTCGCTCTCGGAAATATTTTGCCCTGGGTGGTTTCCTCCACAATATGCATAACGAGGATCAAAAGTAGAATTACCAACAGCCAAACTATCATAATTCCATGATGCCATGTTTTTTTTCTTTTTCAAATTAACAAATACAACTAAAATTAAGAAAATAAACAATCAAATACTGGAAAAAAAAATTCAAACTTGAAACTTAGCAATATGTACACCTATAGCTACACCGTTAGTTCCTCGACAACGGCGCCAAAATTTGATCACGCCCAACTATGACTTATAAAAAGGACTAAGCGGTCGTTGCAAATATAATCCAGTTTACAAGTCTGGAATCGAATCCTACAAAGAACTAAGGCTTCGCTACAGCTGTTCAATATTGCTAAGAAGACAAGTTCGAACAATTCCTATGTTATAAATATTAAGATTCTTATATCTAATTAACTAATAAATTAAAATAGTAAATTAACACTAAAGATAATACAGGTTGGAGAAAAGATTAAGGAGGTCTAGAGTTATGATTTCCCCAATTGTCGGAATCCTTCCCGCTATGTCTTCTATAATTTTGCCTAAGTATTCTCTATCAATCATGAACACTCATGCTACTGTAAATCTCTCTCGAGTAATTACAATAATCTATAGACGCACTCTCTCGAGCTACGCTAGCTAACTTGTATTACAGTTCACTTTAGATTGCACCCAAGATATAGTTATCTCTAATCCAACCTTTAAACCCTCAGTTATGGATCTCTCATATACTTTGGGAGTGATATTTTTCAACAATTACCTGCACTCTCTCTCTCGAGTAGATACACACTAAATAGGCATAGCTAATTGAGGATCCTTTCAATTAACTACAACAAGAACGTAGTTGAACAAATAAAGATTAAACTTTGGCAAAATTATATAAAAACATAACAAGAATTTATCCTACAAAAGGTTTAATCAAAACCCTAGATAACAACCTAGCTATTCATAATAGTATGTAAAAATAAAATACTAAAAGTCATAACCAACAATGAAAAATAGGAAGACGAAGGAAAAACTTGTAGAAGAATTCTCCGCCTTGCTCCTATTGTGTCTTTGCCGCCTTAGGTCGAATTTGTGTCCAAAATATGTCCAATCCCCCAAAAATAACGTTCTCCCACGTATATATACCAAGTAGGGTCGGACCCAAACAATTATACCTTCTCCTACGCATAAAAGGACAAGTTTCCAGGTCTGGAGTAGCGCGGGCGCGCTAGTGCTCGCGCTAGTGCTCGCGCTAGTAGACTTTTATTTTTCCCCAATCCGTGTCAGGTCCGCAGTCGCAGTTTCGATCGCGTTTTTGGCCCTCTTCCGTTTAGAATTTGGAAAAACGTAAGCCATGAAAGTTGTAGCCCTTTGAGTTATCGTTCCAACCATATATTATGTTGTCCAAATGGAGTTCGGAGCAAAAAATATGTCCATTTTACTAGACAGTGCGCAATATACCTCCTCGAGTCTTCGTTTGTTCTTAACTATCAAATTTGACCCCCAAACCCGATACCGGCTTAATTACTTGAGATTTTACTCATACTTCAAAACTACAAATCACTTAAATTCATTCCATAACATCTATATAGCTCGGAATCACTCCTACAAGGCATAAAACACACAGTTAGTGCAAAACACTAGCGATTAAAGCTCAAACTCAATTAAAGTGCTGTAAATTAGAGTGTAATAAGCGACTAAAATACGTAATTATAGCCTATCATCACAAATACGTGGGTATTCCTATTCCCTAAAGTCAAGGTTAAACCAAGTACTTACCTCAATTTCGTAGGCCACTCACTGCTCAATTACAACTTTTCCTTTTGAATTCACCTCCGATGCACCCTAATCTATTCATAATTAACTTAATATCATTAATTAAGGCTAAAGGAACTAACTTTATTGAAAATTATAATTTTTCCTAAGTTTTCTCAAAAAAGTGAAAATCCGACCCCGGGCCCGCTTGGTGTAAACTCGGGGTTCAGACCAAATTACGTTTATCCATTCACCGACGAATCCAAATATACAATTAGTTTCGAAATCCGACCTCTCGACTTAAAAAATTAATTTTTACAAAAGTTCCTAATTCTACCCAAACCCTCAATTTTTACCATGAAAATTCTTAATTTTTGATTTAAAAGTGATGAAAAACAATAAGGAATTGAAAGAGTAAAGTTTAGAATTGATTACCTCTGACTTGGGAATGATATTTGGTGAAGAAATTCGCTCCTAGGGTTGTAAGGTTCGAACATATGGAGAAGAAAGGGTTCTGCCCATTTTTAAAACTGGTATTTATATTGCTGGGCAGGCCTTCTATGCGTTTGCATAGGCCCTGCCGCGTTCGCAAAGGGTAATGGGCAGTGGCCTATGCGTTCGCATAGTGCTTTTAGGCTCCCCTCCCCCAGGCCCATTTTACACTGTGCGTTCGCATGGGGGAGCTATGCGTTCGCATAGCACAGATGGTGGCCCCCCCAAAGTTTACTCTATGCGTTCGCATCTGGGGGTGGGAGGGGGGGAGGGGTGCGTTCGTATAGAACAAAATGACCCCCACCTACTTTACTCTGTGTGTTCGTATTCATAGGGGTGCGAACGCAATATATTAAATAGCTGTGCACTAGCAACAACAAAGACAACAGAAGCTAAAGTGTAAAAATATCCCGTGGCTTATCTGAAACTCACTCGAGTCCTCGGGGCTCTAAACAAAACATGCACGCAAGTCTAAAAATATCATACGGACTTGCTCGTGCGACCAAATCATGAAAATAACATGTAAAACCATGAATTAAACCTCAAAACTCATCATTTTTCCCAAGAACACTTAAAGTTCATTATTTCTCAACCGGATGTTCGAATCACATCAAATAAACTCCATTTTCACCAAATTTCACAGATAACCTTTAAATACTATAAAAAATCTGTATCGGGCTCCGAAACCAAAATACGGGCCCGATACCAACGGTTTCAAACATTAATTCTTTTCTTTATTTCATAAATATTTCAACAAAATAATTTCTTTCAAAAATTGATTTCTAAGGCTTGGGATCTCGGAATTCATTTCCGGGCATACGTCCGAGTCCCATATTTTACTGCAAACCTCCCTGGATCGTCGGAATACGGATCCGGGTCCGTTTACTCAAAATATTGACCCAAGTCAACTAACATTAAATTTTAACTCTAGATTTCACTATTTCTCATATTTTCACATAAAAGCTTTCCAGTTTCATGCCCCGAATGTGCACGCAAATCGAGATATTTAAAATTAGTTTTTTTATGTCTATTAAGCATAGAACGGAGTCTAAATTTATAAAATGACCCCTTGGGTCATTACATTGCCCTCCCAGACCACTAGTGGGATTTTATTGGGTCGTCGTTGTTGTTGAGTGAACAGAGACGTTGTGAATTTGTACATCCATCATTTTATAATTTATATAGGAATGAAAGTTGAACTTGGCTCAACATTATTGATTCTATTTCGTTGCTCTTTGAACATAAAGTAAAACCATCCTTTTCTACTTTCTTTTAGCACAAATTTGGGAAAAGTACAATTAATTAAACTTTGCAAGTTGTATGCAATCATTAAAATGCGTAAAATGTTAGTTGTTAGCCATGGACAATCATCACGTTTTTGTACCAATTGCTTTTCAAAGAGTCTTTTAACCTAAAGTTCTCATACTTTTTTTTATTTATCCATATGGTATTCGGAAGCGGTTGATCTGATTTATCTAAATTCACGTCTTGCAATGTATATTTAAGAGAAAAAATATATATTCATTAATAAATTTTTTATTTGCAAGGCTCGAATCCCAGACTTTCGACCAAGGGTGGAGTATTACCATCAGTTGTGGAGCTACCTTACAAGGGGTGTCAATTGATCATCCTTTGCTAAAAAATTATATTGTTTAGCTAGGCCAAAAAATTATTTATATTCCTGGTCGACACACTATATGTTGACTCCTCTTATTTTCTTTGTACGTTTACTGTTTTATATTTTGACACCCCTTAATAAAATCTTTGACTCCGCCACTAATTACTATTAATCTTTCTACATCTCTTGATGATAAAGTTTTCACACTGTTGGTCACGCACACGCAAGTATACGTGGTCGTACAAGTAATGTAATGATAAATCGAGTGTCGAACCCACAGAGACTTGTGTAAACTACTTACTAAATCACTATAATTGTTATTTAATCAAGCCAAAATAAAAATCAGGAATGTAACTATATTATACTATGATTCTAAGAAATAACTAATTATCAAGTAACGAGTTGATTGTTGTGTATTCAATAGAGACAAATATTTCAGGGTTGTGATCGATTCACCACTCGTATTGCATTCTAATTAACTCTCCATTTCATATAATTCACTCATGGTTTCTAATTAATCGATAAATACTCTCATAGCCTTCTCCCGAAGCACTACTCGCCTATTCTCAATAGATTAACGCCTATATTCCTATGAAATTAATCTATTAGAACGCACTAAGATTACGATATTTAATTAAGCACGGTGACTAGGTATATTCCTATCCTAACCACAAATCCGCTCCCCTGAAGGGTTAAGATCGCGCTCTCTTCAATTCTTCTCTAATCTATACACGGCTCTCCCAAGCATAACATAGATAGTATATAGAACCTAACTACTGGCCAGACAATTAAGCAATTAAACACAAAATTAAAGAAACAACCGTATATTGAGTGAACTATAATCAAGGTTAATTTAATGTCGAATAACAATATTCATGGCTAAATCGCAACCCCAGAACAATGGGTGTTTAGCCACTCATGCTAAAATTTAACAATTGCATAAGTGTTGCATAAATTGTAAATACTAAAAAAAGATGAAGAAAACTGAGAATCTTTCGCTCCCTAGCAATTACGTGTGTATATCTGCTCCAAAGTGGCATGAATACCTAAAAAATAAGCTTAGACTTGCTTTTATACGTGTTGGGTAGGGTTAGAGCCGAAATAATCGTGTCCTGGGCAAAATAGGAAAAACTCACGTCACCGGCGCCCTGGCTAGCGCTGGGCACCCACCAGGGCGTTGTCCCTCATAAAATTTCTGCCTCCAGTGCCACAGGTGGCGCCCAGCCCTGCCTGTGGCGCCCAAAATCGCAAAATCCCGGTTTCGTTCGTTTTGGCTCTAATTTCGCGCGTTTCGCCCCCAATTGATCCCGAATCATTCCTAAACATAAAAACACTTCAAATTAATATAAATCATCACATTTAACATCTAAAACTCACGAAACAAAAGTAAAATATGAGGCGACACACATAGAAATATATACACTTTAAGCTAAACATCAACACCCCACACTTAGACTCTTGCTCGTCCTCGAGCAATGGGACAATCTACTACCCTTAAACACGTACAAAGTTCATTATCAAGGAGTATTTTACTTTAAATCACACACGTTACCCCTTGACTATGATCAATACCGGCAATCAAGTATGAACATACAATATTTCACATTCTTCCCCTTCTTTAAACATGCCCAAGTATAACAATTTAATCAATCATGCCAACAACCTATTTGCAACCACCCATCCTCAAGAGTCAACTTGCAACCACTAATCCCTCTCAATTCACGCACCTATCCAACAAGAAAGTTTACAATATTACCAATCGTTCATGAGATCATGTGCCCTCACCAACTACAAAAGAGTGAATATAACTAGTCCACACTCCACACATCCAAATATGCTTTTGAACATAATTTAAGGACATCACACAATTGAAAAAATTCACTCACTCTCACAAAGAATTCATATGCATCTCGTGGTCGTACCATAAGCTTGCCCTTAGTGTAGATCTCTACTAATTTAAGTTAGCCAAGTCTAGGATCAATTATGACTTTTAAGGTTGTAATGTAGTCTAAGGGACGGGTAGGATATATTTAGGAATAGTGGCTCACCCTCCTAATCACTTTAATACACTACCTTCACAAATCAACACACATTCTTCTCAATCAATTCCCTTGCCACAACTCATATTCAACATAGCCCTTTTTTCAATTAAGCACTTCTATATTTTCACTAGCACAAATTAATAGAAATTTGGAGGTGTGTATCTTTTTCTACATACTTCTTCTATCATTTTTTTCTTCTTTCTTTTACAACAATAATTTTCTCTTTCTCCACACACTCCATACATGAAACTTCATTGTCTAGTACTTTTGATTTCAATTTTAGTGCACCAAAGGGCCCTTCTATGGATCCACTCAAAACTAATCCCCAAGATCTCACCTTACTTCTTTTAGCGACTAAGTGCCTTAGGAGGAAAATGTGCAAAAATCTCAATTTAAGAACAAAATAGGGGTAGGGTACCAAAGAAAAGGTCAACAGGCTCAAAGGGGATAGAAATGGAAATTTTTAATTTTCATGTGACAAGCACATCCATGATCAAACAAGAAAATGCCTACGTCATCTCCTAGACTAGCATAATCTACAATTTTGCTTCGATTAACACACTGGGCAAGTTCTAGACTACACAGAATAGCATAGAAAATCATTAAACCTCACTCACACATTGCACATGACTCAATCACAACGGTTTTATTCAACTCTCAAGTCAAGCAAGCACACAAAATTGAGAGAATTAAGCAATATTACACTATGTAGCATACAAGTCAAACAACTGAGCTA
>ML395402.1:0-11967 GCA_005239525.1 Nicotiana knightiana | reverse complement strand
GCCTACGTCATCTCCTAGACTAGCATAACCTACAATTTCGCTTAGATTAACACACGGGGCAAGTTCTAGACTACACAGGATAGCATAGAAAATCACTAAACCTCACTCACACATTGCACATGACTCAATCACAACGGTTTTATTCAACTCTCAAGTCAAGCAAGCACACAAAATTGAGAGAATTAAGCAATATCACACTATGTAGCATAAAAGTCAAGCAACTGAGCTAAGGCGTCACACAGTAGGCTATTTCATTTTCTTAGGCATCACAAGTCAAACCAAATACAAGGAAAAACAGAATGTACGTCATAACCTAATATGCCAGCACCAAACATGTCAATGGGTATTTCTAAGTTACTAAGTTTCTTCCTAACTACTCTAAAAAAATAATTTAAGTTCCCGGTTCAAGTTACACCCTTGGAAAAGAACCGGTGCCCAAAGAAAAACCAAGGGATACTACCTAACTATCCTAAAAAAAATAAAAAAATCTTTTTGGTGTTTTGTTTTTTAATCGGACTTTATCCCTCAAGATAATTGTCCAACAGATCCATCGTTGGGAAAAGTCCGAGATTTTTTCTAAAAAACAATAATTTTATACAAATACACCTCAGAAAGTAGTTTCCCCACCACACTTATGTTATGCATAGTCCTCGATGCATGATCACAAAGAAAAACATTAAAATAAGGGTGAGAAATACTCCCCGAGACCCTCTCGGGCCTAGCTCGGACATGATTCTCAATCTTTAGAGTTGGGATGACCCTACACTTAACCTCAAACATGCCCCTCAACTTCAAATTTGGATACTCAGACTTCCCCTACTCTGCAAAATAAAAACAACACAAAACTCGACACTAAGAAAAAATTAAAAACATAATAGATATACATGATGGGTTTCCTCCCAACAAGCGCCTTATTTATAGTCGTGGCACGACTCTGCTACTCTGCTCAGGCTGGGCGCTTTCTCTTCTTCTTTCTCCCATGAAGCCTAGCCTTTTTGCATGCTCTTAACGAGTATTCTTTTTCATCTCTGACTATTTTCTCAATTATCTTTACACCCTCAGCTTGCAACATCACCTCCTATGGATCACTGCCATTCACATAAGGACTCTGCTCTATCCCCTTCACGTCGACCGCAATAATCATGCACAAGTCCTTATAATGCCTTGGGAGTTTAAGTGCCTTGTACACATTAAAAGTGACCTCCTCATCGTCAACTCTCATTTTTAACTTTCCTGCCCTCACATCACTAATTGCTCCACCAGTAGCTAAGAATGGTCTCCCTAAAATATCGGGCACTTCCTCATCTACCTCGTAATCAAGCACAATAAAATCAGCGGGAAGAATAAACTTTCCCACTCGAATTAACACATCCTCAATAATTCCTTCCGGCATAACTAACGACCTATCTGCTAACTCTAAAGTGATTATAGTAGGTCTAAGAACCCCCAATCCGAGTTTGTTGAACAAAGAAGAGGGCATCAAATTTATACTATCCCCTAAATCACACAGGGCTCTACCAACTTCTTGTTTTCCAAGAGACAAAGGAATTGTGAAACTCCCAGGATCCTTCAACTTAGGAGGAAGTTTACTCTGAACCCTGGCACTGCACTCTTCAGTAAGTGCAACTGTTTCGAACTCTGCACGTCTTCGTTTATTTGCCACAATTTCTCTGAGATACCTTGCTTATTTAGGCACTTATTGCAAAATTTCCACCAAAGGAAAATTCACACTCACTTGGCTCAACATATCTAGGAATCTCTTGTACTTAGCATCATCTTTTTGCTTCTGCAGTCTTTGTGGAAACAGAGGTGGTAGCCTTGTTTCAATTACTGGCTCGGGTCCTTTACTATCTTTCTCATTCCCATCAACTGGCTTGGGAACTAATTCTCCTTCAGGATGAGCTGTATTCTTCTTTGTTTTTGGAGCTTCTTCTAGTATTCTTCCATTTCTCAAGGTAATTTCATTGACTTGAGCCTTAGGATTAGGCTCAGTATCACTAGGAAGAGCTCCCACTGGTCTGATATTTTGGGAACAGGCAAGTTGCCCCAATTGACGTTCCAAGTTTCTCATTGCTGCTGCTTGGTCCTGATGACCAGCCATTATTTTCTGATTGAAAGAAAGTTGGTCGTTCATCATTCTCTTCATAATCTCCTCAAGGCTAGCTGATTGTTCAGCCTGAGGTGGTTTGTACTGCTGTTGTGGTGCTTGAGGCCTGTAATGATTCTGAGTGCCTTGATTTCCACCCCAAGAGAAATTTAGGTGGTTCCTCCAGTTGGGATTATAAGTGTCCCCATACTGATTTGTTTGGCCTCAATTTACATTACCCACAAAATATACAGACTCTGGATTTGCTGGGCATAGATTGCTCATGTGACCCTCTCCACATACTTCACAAAATACCTGAATCTGTTGCACTGGCTGCATTGGTTAGGCATGTTGTTGTGGTTGAGACTTTTTTTTCTTAATGATCAGGGTCATCTGATTGACTTGGTTAGTCAATGTAGAGATCTAAGCTGACAATGCTGAGACAACATCTAGTTCAAGAACCCCTGGTGACTTTTGAACTACAATTCTTCCCATCTCACCTTGCCAGTCTGGATTGCTTTTGGAGAATTTATTCAATAATGCAAATATTTCATCATAATTCTTCTCCAATACCTGAACTCCAGCTGCTGCATCTACCACAATTTTTGTTTGGGGATGGAGCCCCTCAATGAAGTATGAACTAAGACTTCGTTTGTCTGATTGTGATGAAGACAGTCTCTAAGTAGCCCCTTGAACCTTTCCCATGCTGAATATAAAGATTCGCCTGCTTTCTATTTAAAAGGAGACTATCTCACTTCTGATCTTTGCAGTCTTGCCTGAAGGGAAGAACCTTGCCAGAAATTTTCTCGCCAAATCGCTCCATGTTGTAATGGAATTAGCTGGTTCTGCCTTTAGCCATCACTTTGCTTCTCCCAACAGAGAGAATGGGAAAAGCGTGAGCCTAACATAATCTGGAGTGACCCCGTTAGTGATATAAGTATCACTAATCTCCAAGAAGTTCAGAATGTGCTGCTGTGGATCCTCGTGTGGGAGACCCATAAACTGCCCGTTGGCATGAACTAGCTGTATCATGCTCTGTTTCAGCTCAAAGTGCCCAGTGATTCTGGGCTTCACGATGCTGGAGGTAACATTAGCAATACTGGGCATTGCTACCTCCTGAACGACCATGTGTTGGTCCTCTGCCATGTTCACAGGAATTTGAATGAGGTCCTGAATATTGTCTTTATCGCTTGCTTCCCTCAACCTCCTGTGAAATGTTCTCTCAGGTTCGGGGTCAAAGCCATCAAGTCTGTCCTAGCTTATGACCCTACGCATTCAATCAAAGTTCCTAAGATTAGAGTAACAATCAAGTAACGTTAGACTGGACAAAATAAACAATTAAAGCAAAAACTAGAAAGTAGTCTATATTCAAGTCCCCGGCAACGACGCCAAAAACTTTTTGGTCCCAAACGCACATGCAAGTATACGTGGTCGTACAAGTAATACAATGATAAATCGAGTGTCGAACCCACAGAGACTTGTGTAAACTGCTTACTAAATCACTATAATTGTTATTTAATCAAGCCAAAATAAAAATCCAGGAATTTAACTATATTATACTATGATTCTAAGAAATAACTAATTATCAAGTAACGAGTTGATTGTTGTGTATTCAATAGAGACAAATATTCCAGGGTTGTGATCGATTCACCATCTCGTATTGAATTCTAATTAACTCTCCCTTTCGTATAATTCACTCATGGTTGTTAATTAATCGATAAATGCTCTCATAGACTTCTCCCAAAGCACTAATCGCCTATTCTCAATAGATTAACGCCTATATTCCTATTATATTAATCTATCAGAACACACTAAGATTATGATATTTAATTAAGCACGGTGACTAGGTATATTCCTATCCTAACCACAAATCCGCTCCCCTGAAGGGTTAAGATCGCGCTCTCTTCAATTCTTTTATAATCTATACACGGCTCTCCCAAGCATAGCATAAATAGTATATAGAACCTAATTGCTGGCCAGACAATTAAGCAATTAAACACAGAATTGAAGAAACAACCATATATTGAGTGAACTATAATCAAGGTTAAGTTAATGTCGAATAACAACATTCATGGCTAATCACAATCCCAGAACAATGGGTGTTTAGCCACTCATGCTAAAATCAAACAGTTGCATAAGTGTTGCATAACTTGTAAATACTAGAAAAAGATGAAGAAAACTGAGAATCCTTCGCTCCCTAGGAATTCCGTGTGTATATCTGCTCCAAAGTGGCATGAATACCTCAAAAATAAGCTTATACTTGCTTTTATACGTGTTGGGTAGGGTTAGAGCCGAAATAACCGTGTCCCGGGCAAAATAGGAAAAACTCATGTCACCGGCCCCCTGGCTAGCACCGGGCGCCCACCAGGGCGCTGCCCCTCATAAACTTTCTGCCTCCAGCACCACAGGTGGCGCCCAAAATTGCAAAATCCTGGTTTCGTCCGTTTTGGCTCTAATTCGCGCGTTTCGCCCCCAAGTGATCCCGAATCATTCCTAAACATAAAAACACTTCAAATTAATATAAATCATCATATTTAACATATAAAACTCACGAAATAAAAGTAAAATATGAGGCGATATACATATAAATATATACACTTTAAGCTAAACATCACACCAAGAGAACATCTGGAAAAACTATTATCTGCAATATGGTATGAAATGTTTATTAGTGACCAAAAAAAAGATCATGCAGAAAAAAATATCATTGTGGTGAGATTTTGTGTAGTGCATGCATTGTACTTGTGTCTAGAACTTACTCGGTATGTGAGTCGAAGCGAAATTTTAGGTGAGACTTGGTTTGAAAAATGATTTTAGGATGTCTTTTTTCTTTTTGAGTTTAATTCTTATCACAGATAAATTCTATCCCTAGTTAACCATTTTGAGCCTATAGACTTTTATTTCACATTACAAGCCTATACCTCTTTTGTCTTAATTGACAATGTTTTGATCCTTTTACCTTTTAAAGCACTTTAATTGTAAAATGATCGCTAAAAGAAGTAAGGAGGGAACTTGGATGGCTTTTTAGGGGAACCAATGAAAGGAAGAAAGGTTCACGTGTTTTGAATAAAAAAAACACCACTAGCGAAAAAAATATGAAAAGATGAGAAGGAAAAATATAGATGAATAAATTGATGGGCTGTATTCTGTTTTGATGATCTAACAAACTTTTATGTGAAGAACCAGATAAAGGACCTCATATGTGACCAGCACAACCAGTCAACTTTAACTCAAGGAATTCTGGACAATGTACTGTTGAACTCATAAGGAATAACTAAGGGACCCGATCCCGTAACAGTCACAGACGAAAGTACAAGTCAACTCTACAACTGTAAAAGCTGTGACAGAAAAGTGACTGCCTACAACTATACATGCTACAGTGCAGTAACAGCGCAACAGTCACTTCCCATTGGTTAAAGGTGTACTATCTAGGTATGGGCATCCTTCTTGGGATGTCCTAGGGTTATAATATCTTGTTTGGAGACAAACAATATATTCACTTGAGAATTTACTAAAAACATTCTCTCAAGCATTAAAGAGGGCTCTAGCATTGAAGACTCAAGTGTGTCAAGAGCAAGAAGACAACTCCACTAAGACGGACCAGTTTCACCTTGTGTCGTTAGTGTACTTAGTTGAGTTGTAATCTTGAATTTTGTTTTCATTGTATCCTATTCACTTTTGTAGAAGCACTGTGTTAGGAATCTCTCAACCTTAAACTTCCTGTGTTTCTGTCGTGACTAGTATAGTCACAAGTGAAAAGTCTTTGTAACTAGAGAGTGACAAAGTGGCTTGTAATAGGCATTATAAGTTATTGTGTTATAGTATTTGTAAGAAGGTCATTACAAAGTGTCTTGTAATAGTTTAGATTACAAGTTAGTGAAGTTAAAATCCTACAAGTGTAGGTCGTGGTTTTTTTCCTCTTGAGTGAGATTTTTCCACGTAAAAATCCCTTGTCATGTTTACTTGGTTTCTTAGTATACTTCTCTGAAGGAACTGGTATATGACCAGGTCTCTCTACAGTTTGGTGGACTCACAGAAACTATCAATTGGTATCAGATCAGGTTCTTTCTAAACGGTTAACACCTAAAAAGGATCTCTAATGGCTGCTCCACAAACTTTGAAGACGGACAATCAACATATCGACCTCCTAGATTCAATGGTCAATAATATGGGTGGTGGAAAACCCGTATGCACGACTTCATAATGGCTGAATATTCAGAGTTATGGGACATCATCCTTGATGGTCCTCATGTTCCTATGCATAAGGTAGGAGAGGAAAGTCTGTTGGTTCCAAAGACCAGGAAGGATTTCAACGATGCTGACAGAAAAGCAATGGAAAAGAATTTTCGTGCAAAGATAATATTGGTGTGCAGTATAGGACCTGACGAGTACAACATGATCTCAGCATGTCAATCAACCAAAGAAATTTGGGAAGCTTTGCAAACAACTCATGAAGGAATGACGCAAGTGAAGCAGTCTAAAATCGACATGCTCACCACTGAGTATGAACTGTTCAGGATAAGGTACGATGAATCTATACAGGATATGCATACTAGATTCACCTCCATCATTAGTGAGCTTCACTCACTGGGAGATGTCATTCCTAGAAACAAGCTAGTGCGAAAGATTTTGAGTGTTCTGCCTAGCTCCTGGGAAAGCAAAGTAAATGCTATCACTGAAGCAAAAGACTTGCAAACTCTAACAATGGATGAGTTAATCGGAAATCTGAAAACATATGAGATGAAAAGGAAGAAGGATAGTGAAAGGAGAGAACCTAAGAAGGAGAAGAACCTGGTTCTTCAAGTTGAAAAGAATGAATCAAGTGAAGAGGACAATGACATGGCTTATCTCACTAAGAGATTCTAGAAGATGGTTCGAAGAAACGGGGTATACCAAGAAGAGGCGGCTTAAGAAAGCCTAGAAACTATGATTTGTGCCATAAGTGTGGTAAGCCAGGACACTTCATAAAAGACTGCCCGCTCCTGAAGCAGGATCCATGCAAGCACAATTCTGACAAAGCTGCAAAGAGGAACTAGGTTCCTGACAAAAGATTCAGAAGAAAGAGTGCAGCTGACAACATTGTGAAACATGCCCTTGCTGCATGGGGAGATTCTTCAAGCGAATCAGAAGAGGAACATGAAGCAAAAAACAACTCCATGATGGCAGTTGAGAACAAGGCCAGGGAGTACGATTCACTATTTGCTTTTATGGCTCAGTCTGATGATGAAGAAGAAGATGACAAAGATGACGTAAACTTCAGGGACGTTCAGAGAAATCTGAATTCCTACTCTCCTAAAAAATTAATGTCATTATCGAATGTTCTCACTGATGCTTACTACAACTTAGTTGAAGATAAAGACACCCTGACCATAGAACTAGGTGAAGTCGAACAAACTAGAGATGATCTAGTTGTGTGTGTGGTAGATTTGAAAGAAACCATAGGTGACCCTGAAAGAGAGAAGGAATCTCTAACTTTTAAAACCAACAGTGTTGAAAATTAGAGAGAAGACCTAGTGGTGGTGGTTGTAGACTTAAAAGAGACCACAAAAAACCTTGAAAAAGAAAAAGAAGTGCTAGAAGGAAAAACAAGAAAGATAGAAAATGGGAGAGATGATCTAACTGTTGTGGTAGTAGACTTGAGAGAAACAGTTGAAAATCTGAATAATGAAAAGAACAACCTGAGTGAGAGGATTAATGTAGTTGAGCAGGAAAAAGATGATCTTATAGTGATAATCACAGACTTAGAAGAAACTATTAAGGGACTCAATCTAGAACCTGGTGCCTTAGGAGTGGATAAAGGAAAAAAAATAGCTAGTGAAAAACACATCAAGCTTGAAAAAGAACTTAATGATTTCATAACAAGTTTGTGCTGTGAGCTTGAGAAAAATAGGCAGTTGCAAATTAAAATGGGTAAATTAAAATCTGATCTTAAAAAGTCACTGAATTGGACCTGGTCCACGGATGCTGTCACTACCATGTACTTCAATAACAGTGGAAACATGCAGGGGATTGGGTTCCAAAAGGAGAAAACTCCTTAAAACCCTCACAACAAGTATGTTACGGTCCTAGACAATTGGCTTTGTACCCATTGTGGAAACAACGGGCACTTCAAGGAAAGTTGCCCAGCCAGGGATCAGTCAGTTTAGCCCATGAGAATCCCAAGTAAACATGGAAATAAGTACATCTTCGTGATTGTAGATGACTACTCAAGATTCACTTGGACACTATTTCTTAGAACAAAAGATGAGACGTTTGAAGTATTTTTGGCTTTTGTCAAGAAAATCCAAGTGAAGATGAACTTGAAGGTAGCTTGCATCAGATCCGACCATGGGACTGAATTTGACAATGAGAAATTTGATGAGTTTTGCACTGGAAATGGAATCACGCACAACTTCTCATCTCCTAGGACTCCTCAGTAAAATGGAGTAGTGGAAAGGAAGAAAAGGACCCTGGAAGATATGGCATGAACAATGCTCATCGATAGTGGAATTGCAAAGAACTGGGCAGAAGCAATCAACACTGCGTGCTACTTGGTGAACAGGTGCATGATTAGGTCCTCCCTAAAAAAAACCCCCTATGAATTGCTCAATGGAAGAAAGCCAAAGATAACCCATCTGAGAGCCTTTGGATGCAAGTGCTATGTTCTGAACAATGGGAAGGATCAACATGGAAAATTGGATGCCAAAAGTGATGATGGAATCTTTTTGGGATACTCTTCCAAAAGCAAAGCATACAAAGTGTACAACAAGAGAACCCAATGCGTAGAAGAGAGTGTTCATGTGATTTTCAACGAGACTCCCTCCTCAAATAGGGACAAAAATGGTGATAATCAAGACAATGAACCACTCCTGGTTCCTGGAGAGATATCTGATGTCTCTAATGGAAAAGCTGACATGATGAGTCAAACCAAGGAGATGAGTGAAGGCAATGCATCCTCTTCCTCCGGTCCACAGGAGGAATCTGGTACCCTATCTCTCTAACAGAAGCTGAAGAAAGAGTTGGAGATGTTGTGGAAGGTACTCCACAGGTAGCAGAACAAGAAGTGCAGGGAAATTCCTCTGATCTACCAAGTTCCTACACTCATCAAATTCAGGTCCCAAATTGGAAACATAAAATCTCCCATCCCCTTGATAATATAATCACTCCCCTTGACTCCGGAATACAAACCAGAAACTCCTTAGCCTCCTCAGCATTCCTATCCCAAATAGAACCAAAAAATATCAAGGAAACTCTGAAGGATGCATATTGGATCATTGCTATGCAAGAGGAGCTCCATCAATTTGAAAGAAACAAAGTCTGGCATCTGGTACCTCGACCATCAGACAGAACCATCATAGGAACCAGGTGGGTATTCAGGACCAAGTTGGATGAGAACGGGAAAACAACTAGAAACAAAGCAAGGCTCGTTGTTCAGGGTTACAACCAAGAAGAAGGGATTGATTATGATGAAACATTTGCTCCTCTTGCTCGCATGGAAACCATTCGGATTCTCATTGCTTTTGCATCTCATATGTAATTCACCTTATTCCAAAGGGATCTGAAAAGTGCATTCTTGAATGGATATCTCAAGGAAGAAGTGAACCTCCTAGGTTTGAAAGTCATGCTCACCCAGAGTATGTCTTCAAACTGGACAAAGCCTTGTATGGTTTGAAGCAAGCCCCTAGAGCTTGGTGTGAGAGGCTTTCCAAGTTCCTACTGGATAATGGATTCACTCGAGGAAAGATTGACAACACCCTATTTATAAAGAAACGGGGAAGGAACCTTCTTATTATCCAGGTGTATGTGGATGATATTATCTTTGGGGCTACAACAGACTCACTGTGTAAGGAATTTTCCATGCTTATGGGCAGTGAGTTTGAGATGAGCATGATGGGGGAACTGAACTTCTTCCTGGGTATTCAAGTGAAACAATCCACAAAGGGAACTTGTATCAGCCAGCAGAAGTACATCAAGGGTTTGACATGGAAGATTCAAAAGTGATTGATACACGTTGCAGTGGAAACCAAGCTTGACATAGATGAATCAGGATCTCCTGTAAACCAAACAATGTACAGGGGAATCATTAGATCTCTACTTTACCTCACTGCAAGCATGCCAGGCATTGTGTTCAGTGTGGGATTATGTGCAATATTTCAATCAAATACCAATGATTCTCATCTAAAAGCTTCCAAAAGGATCCTGCGTTATCACAAAGGCACACAGGACCTGGCCATGTACTATCCCTCAGGTGATAATTCAATCTTGTTGGTTATGCTGACGCTGATTATGCAGGTTATCTAGTGGATATGAAAAGCACTTTAGGGATGGCTCATATTCTTGGATCCTGCCTAATCTCTTGGGGAATAAGGAAGCAAAACTCAGTGGCCTTGTCCACAGCTGAAGCAGAATATGTTGCAGCTGCATCCCGTGTGCTCAGCTACTGTGGATCAAACAACAATTGGAAGACTTTAGAGTGTACATTGACAGCGTACCACTTCTATGTGACAACACTAGTGTTCTCAACATGGCAAAGAACCCAGTTCAACACAAGAGAACTAAGCATATTGATGTGAGACATCACTTCCTCAGAGACAACGTTGAAAATGGGTACATCTGTATGAAATTTTGCTGTACTGAAGATCAGATTGCAGATATCTTTACCAAGGCACTGGGCAGGGAACATTTTGAGAAAAATAGAATGGCACTGGGGCTACTGAGACCTAATTAGGAACCTAGTTCCTCTCTCTGGCTATGAAAGTCACCCTCAGGTACAGATAGCTAAAGTGTTTTCTGACGAAGTCTAACTCACATCAATACCGTTGCAGGTAGACACGCATGATGATTACAAACTTTAAAGGTATGGCATTGTAGAACAAAAGACGACTGAGAAACCTTTTCAAGAAAAACAGGTACTGGACCTGGTTCCTGTACCCCAGGTTAGTAGTCATGTGTATTCTCTACCTTTTTAAAAAAGAAACGAAATTAATTACTGCTGCCACATTATCCACCTTTTCAGTAAACACGTCTATCACCTCTATCACTCTATCTTTTCAACTCCCTCTGCACGTTCTCTTTTCCCCAAACGTCTACCGTCATTTGAACATGTTCCTCTTCCCCCTCATTAATACACTCTCCTATAAAACTCCTTCGTCTCTAATCGCTCCTCACACACCTTCTCTCACTCTCTCCTCCTGAAAAAGACTTTCTCTTCTCTGAAGCTTTTCTATAAACCGTCAACAATGGTCGCCACAAACACACCCTCTCTCTCCCCTACCTCTAATTCCAACATAGTTTCAACGGAGGATCAGGCCTCCCCTCTCCCAGAGGTCGCTACCTCCATACCTATCTCCTCTTCACTCCCAGTAGAATCAGAAACACCCAAGGAACCTTGATGCGAGACTAAATTGCATAGTTTAACAAGTGAAATACCTTACATTTTATGCGCATTAGTGATAAAAATACACTTGTTATGTGCTTAATGGAGTTTATTTCATGTGTAGGTGAAGTGGAGATGGAAACAGATCTAAAGGGATGCAAATACGTCGAAAAATACGCGAAAGGAGACACCTAGGCAATAGCCGGGCGACAGAGCCAAACAACCTAACCCTACCTGGCGTTAGCCAGGCGTTAGGGCTGAAACGCCAGCCCTAGCCTGGCGTTAGCTAGGCCTTTGGGTCCAAACGCCAGGGTCCCCAGTTCGGCAAAAAACCGAGTTTTGACGGGTTTAAGTGTTTCCCAATTGAAATAGAAGTCTCCTACAAGTTTAGGGTTTGTCCCAAACTTATAAATAGACTCCTAAAACACAACTACAGGGGAGATTAGAGATTAGAGTGGATACAGACGGCAAAACATTGATTTGTACATATTTTCTTCATTACTTTGTAGTTTAATTATGCAAGTTA